>MIQA02024317.1:0-30072 GCA_001887855.2 Sclerospora graminicola
TAACTGTCACTACTTTAGGCAGAGTCGATGCTACATATTCCTCTAGTTTCACGCACTCACGTCTCCTTGGTCCTAACCATTCCATGATGTCCCGTTTGAGACTACGCACCAATCGAGGTTCAACACTTCGTCCTGCCTGGCATACTGTATATCCCTTCACCGGTGTTAGGGTATGCTCCACCCCTTTGTCTGGAATGATCCCCACCAGGTCAAGCCACGTTTGCGGATAATAATCTGGAGCTGCTAATAACCACTGACACGCCAACTTTAATCGTTGTACCTTCAACGCAACTGGTATCGAAATAAGCCCGACTCCTCCCACTGCGTGGGGTGTGAAGAGTAGTGTAGGCGAAATCTTGTGTCTCCCTCGCTCTGTCCGCGTGCTCTTGCTCCATAAGAATGCTTTTTGTAAGTTCACTAATCTTGCAGGACTGGTGCTGGAGTCTCAAACATTCTGGCTGTGATGAGAATTGAGGGTATTGCAATTACATTGAATAGTTGCACCCTTTCCATCACTGACGTGCCACAGGTCGTTGCTATCACTAACCGTCGCTGAACACACCTTAATCGAAGAGCCCAGTTTACCGATCTTAAATGAAGTGGTAACCTAAATATCTTACCGTTTCCCCTTCCGGTAATACCGGTAAACCGTACCATTTTTGTGGTACGTAATTTGAGTGAAGGAACACAAATTTGCTTTTGTCCGGTTGAATTTTTAAACCTGAAAGATCTCCGAATCGCCTTACCACGTCCAACACCTTCGGGGTCTGATCCGCGTGTTGAATAAAAACCGTTGAGTCATCCACGAAAGCCGAGAACTTATGCTGAAACGAGGTGACCCCCTGTAGGGGTTGAATGCCTTGGAAACCCGTCTCTTTTTTCAAGGCCAAAGCCAGAGGTTCAACCGCCAAAATAAAGAGTAACGGTGCTAAGGGACACCCCTGTCTTATACCCGATTTAACAGGGATGGCGTCTGAAAGTTGATTGTTGACCAAAAATTCTGCCGACGTCCCCCCATGCAGCCGAGCCATTAATGCCACAAACTCATTCGAGAACCCAAACAAACGTAACACTGAAAACAGATATTTCCTGTCCACTGTATCATACGCTTTACTGAAGTCTAAGAACAAGACCCCAGCACTTTCCGCAGCTGATACTTTATGAACCTTCTTGTATTTCTTGAACACTGCCTTATCAGAAGTACCGCCTTATCCATTCTGCGGCCTGAAACAAATCCTTGTTGTGTGTCACCGATAAGCTGACCCAAAAAGTTCTGTAGACGGCGTGCTAGAATTTTGACAAACAGTTTGTAACTCGTCGTTAAGAGTGAGATTGGCCGATAATCGAGAGCATTACTCGAATCGCCTTTCTTTCTCAGGGGAATTACAACCGCTTTCAGAAAGGAACTGGGAGGGTCTGCTCCCTTTAGGATCGCATTGAACAAAGTTGTCAACGGCTCCAGTACAATGTGGGAGAAGTCCTTATAAAAATCATTACCGATTCCGTCATGCTCCGCCGCCTTCCGTCGCTCGATATGCTTGATAGCCCATTCCACATCCGTTACACCAATATCGGACATCAATTCCGTGTTTTGTGTAGCCGAAACTTTATTCACTGCCGGTATGGTCATAAACTGATTCAGATAACCATGCAAGTGTTGACTACTCACCGTTCTGTGACTATGTCCCAAGATCGGTTTCCACGTCTCTGCAAACTTGTTAGGTATGGATAGATCCTCTGCAAATACTTGTCCCGATGATGCCACTATATTTGTGACCGTTTGGTCTCTCTCCCATACTGAAGCCCTTTTAAAGAGCCACCGGATATCAGCCGCAGACCTATGTAACCGAAACCCTCTTCGGGTCATCCTTTCTGTATGCAGTGTTTCCGCGATAGCATGAATTAGATGCTTCCTCGATGAAGCACATTCACTCACCGATCGTCGTTACTGATGTACACGCTTCTTCCGACTCCTGGCTAGTGATTTACGCACTTTGTAGAGGGTAGTTCGACAACTATCTAGCCAATTGTCCCACTGAGTTCGTGCTAGCAAGCAAACCTGTTGGGTCGATAACTCTTTCACAATTTTATATCGTATCTCTTCCTTCTGGGAACCTGGAAACGGATAATGTATTCGTCTCATCCAGTTAAGATCCCTGGACTTATTCGGGTCCTTGAAATAGAGACATACTTGGTTATGATCCGACTGAAGTGGGGGGGGCGTGACTGCTACCCAATTAGCCCAGTTTTTCCAGTCCCCGGAAACGTAAAACCGATCGAGTCGACTAGCCTGATTTCCACGCCAGTACGTGAAATGTTCATGCGGATCCAAATGCATGTCTTCTAACGGTGACACCATCAAGTATCTAGCATCCCACATTTGCCACTCGTGAAGAAGTCTCCGTAAAGCTTCACTCTCCGGCCGTGTGGGTCTTAATCCACCGAGTCTATCTAAGACAGGATTATCCACACAATTGAAGTCTCCACCCATGATACACAGTCGTGGTTTCTTTAAAAATGCTTGTCGCACTCCATTGAAGAAGTGTTCACGTTTCTTGGAGTCACTAGACGGCCCATAGATATTAAGGATGATAGTGTCATTCCATTTTAGTATCATAAGTCGATTAGACCAGTGTTCTCTCTTCCACGCCATCACATTACCTGCAATAGAAGGGACCAATAGGATCGCCACTCCTCCCCGTTATTTTTGGAAACAAACTCCAATACGAAAGAGTTCTGTATCGATCTCCTTCTCCCCACAATAATGCCCAGTGTTTCGCCATCTGTTTACAGTCTTCTGTTGTGGACACATGTGTTTCTTGAAGAAAGATAAACTGTGCCGGGTGATCCGGGTACCTTCTCCTCCATACTGACATCCACGAAATGACATCTTTCATCGCAAAGCCGCGAACATTTTGACTTAAAAATGTGTGCGAAATGTGTCTTTTGTCACTCCCATCTTGATTCTTCTGAGACGTATATTCCATATCATGTAATAAATGATATTTGGTAAATATGTCCAATGAATTTAGATTAAAGTAGGAGTGATTGTCATGCCTATCGAGTGCGGTGCCCTTAATACTGGTCGGACCCGCCAGGGCCCGACTCACTCGTCAAGTCATCGTCACCATTCGTTAGTTGTAACGGTTGTCTTGCTTGAAAGTAACGAAACACTTCCTTCCAGGCTTCCGAATTCCCTTTCTCCAGCCCCTCGATAGTGGCCGCATACGTCGAGCGCCGTCGAACTAATTCCAGATGTAAGATTGTGTCTGTTGGTGTGTAATCCACCCCAAGTAATGCCGCAATCTGTTCTGCAAATAGATGGGCACAGAGCATTCCCGATGCTAGATGGGGTACCTTCCTAGGCGCTAGTAGTTGCAGTATTTCGTTGCCCCCATAACCGATCTTCCGGAGCCTTGACCATTCTTGCGAACTGTTGAGGATTGCTGTTCGCTGTCCGGACCCAATCATTACCAGAAACCGATGCTCCCATGCTTCAAACCATACTGGTGGAATGTCCGCCAGGCCCTCTCTCTTACCAGCTTCAATTACCGCTAACCAACATTGTTCCCGCCAATATTTCGTCAATTCCACAAGAACACTTGAATGCACTCCATCTAATATGAAATGTGCCTCGGGTACATCCTTTATCATATGTAATAGCCGATTTGAGTCCGCTTGTGCTGCTTTGATCCACAAGGTCTTGGTTGAACTCACCAAAGGGAACGGGATTGATGATTCCCGACGACAGACCCGTTTCGTGGTTGGACTTCCAGCCCCATCTGAATCCACCGCTTCTTGGGAATTTATGGAGCCTTCCGACGGCTTATATTCCGAACCCGTTGGTGACCCATCCGATAAGAGTAGACATTCCTGCTCTGGTTGTAAATCCTGCCATACTTTCGTGACCCACTGGTTCAAAATAGGCTCCGAAATTTGATATTGTTGGAGGAAGCGTTTGCGTACCTCCGCATCCGTCATGTCTTCCGCCAGCAAACTTTCTTGTTCAGGCAGTGACAACTTTCCAACTATATCTGTGAGGAAGTGGAGAAGTTCACACATCCTGGGGTCCTTCGTCAAAATTATTTCCGTTATTTCACATTTTAATCCATGGTGAATCGTCGGACCCTGTAAGCGTTGGAGCAAGTCGTCTATATTCCCATCCCAGTCATCGGGGTCCCACGGCGATTGACAGCTTAAAGCTGATACAGAATCATTTCCACTCCCCACTAAATCTAACGACTCATCGTCTGCACCTCCTTCACTTGAAGAATTTAAGTTTGCTTGTCGTCCTAGTGCAGGTTGATGATCGTCTTCAAAGTCTTCCTCATCGCTGCTGCGATCCATTGATACATCTTCATCCGGGAATCCTCGCCGTCCCAGTAAGATGGCGGAGTAGTGTTGGACCCATATCTCAAAATTAGGGGTCGTTTTTGCTCCCGCTCATCTGACTCCGGCGATGCTAAAAACACTCGAATTTTTGCGTAAAAGTCCTTCAGCATCATCGGGTATTCCCCGCTCATTTGGTAAGACTTCGCTTGAAATCTCCTTGTCTCCGGAGTATAATATTGCACTCCAGGAAATTTTCACCCGGCGGATGACTTAACACGAAAATGTCCCTTTGCAATAGCGTACTCACCGTTTTTAGGGTGTCGGTACTTCTCCATACATTCCGGGGTATGATTTCCGTGATCCCTGATCCACTTTCTGAAAACTCCTGTAGATACGCCATGAAACGTCTCTTTGATTCTTTAGGAGAAATCCTGCGATATCCCCTTCCCAATTCGATCAACGTTGGTTTACGAGTTCCCGGAGGGAATTTCACGTCAATGTCCATCAGCGCCCATGCCAAACAACCTTCTTTAAGTTTCTTCGCCATTTCTTCTAGCAAAGGGCCTTGTCCACTAATTCTGATGAGCAAGCCAGTGCCTGACATACCGCAAACAACTGACAATTGCCAGTCGCAGGTGTCGGCACTGACTCCAGGTCCAACAACCGTATGACTTCTGGTATGGTTGCCAATTCCTCCTGGCCCACTGAGTCACTTTGAACTGGGACCGAAAGCGTTATTGGTCCTTCTGTCTTCTCCACTTCATGGAGTGCTGACATCAGGTATGTCTTCACCTTGCTCTCCATCGTTAATAATTTCGTTGAAGTCATAGTCGATAATAATTCTAATTTACTTGACGCTAGCTCCCCGCGTGTCGGTGAAGCCAACTCCTTTGAAAAGTGTCCATCATCCGACGAATCACTTTGGTTGGTTTTCCGTTCACTTTGTTTCGAGGCCTCACTAACGGTCTGCGTCTGATCAATCGCCGTTTTGAGACTTGACGCCATTGACCCTTGGGCCGACTTCTTTCCTTCCGCTGAAGACTCCCGTCTATTCTCGTCTTTGTTCCTCTTCTTTCGTCGCACTGTCGTCCAAGTTGACGACACTTCTTCTGTCTTCGGCCCCTTTGGTCGCGATGTTCTTATTTTTTCTTCTTGAGCGGTCGGCTGAGTCTCATCCACTGACGTGGCCTGGCCAGTTTTCTTCTCATCTTCCTGCCCCGGTGGGGACTTATCCTCTTCTACCTCGTCCTTACACTCCTCCTCTTGACTCACTCGCACGGCTTCGACTTGTGCCCGGAGCTCTTCCATGCTTCGAAACGTTGGTGCCTTAATCGAAAATTTCTGGTATTCTTCCGGTGTAACTTGGATACACTTGGATTGCATTAACTCTTCCATGGGCGTCTGACACTTCCTCATCGGGTGCCCCAGTTCACCACATCGCAGACATTGTCTTCTGCCACCCATGGATGGATGCTCCACAACTAACATCGTCTGGTCCCATACAATTCGTCAAATTCCCAATAGAACCTTCGGGCAGGCGTCCGATTCGACAACCAATTCCCAGGAGGTGGAGGTGTCGGAGTGAGGTCCATTTTTGTCAAGGTCATTCAGCTGAAATTCCATTCCCAGTAGCTTTCGCAGGAAAGCAGATAGTTTCAGTAGGTCCACCGATCTTGTAATATTCTTAATAACACACGAGTAATACCCCTTTTGTCCGAAAGTTTCTCCATTTTCATCAACTTGCTTGTCCCATGCTGAACCACTCCTTAGTTGAACAGCCTGGTGTAAATTGCGCACTCTGTGATCATACCTATGAAATGGTACAATCACGTTTTCATACTTCCTAGCCATGTCCCTTGTAAAAAATGAAAGTACAAGGCATGACTTCCACTATCATAACTGATGTTCTTGACTTGCGTGATCATCTTCCATAGGGCCACACATCCGGACTCCCGAGTTGACGCTGCCGTAGCAATACTTTCTTGAATACATTTTGTACTCAAAAAAGCTTCCTTAATCACACTTTCTCCACGTAAATCCATGATCAAACAGCCTTCCACTTGTGCCCGAATCGTTTGCACCAACTTCACTTGTTCTTCAGTCATCATAATACGTCTTATGAATTGCGGCATCTGTCTGGCAATGATCGTGCCTTCCACTAAACCTTGTACAATTTGCCACTCATCATTCGTCCCTTCACGCACTTTAATCGGGGCGAATTTTCCATAATCAGTTTCACAAACTTTCCGTAGTCGATCGATTTCGTCAGATGAATACACCGTCGTCTTAAATAAAAACGTCTTCTGCTCCAATTTGTCCATCGAATCACATGCGTTACGGCCAGCTACCATGTTCATCCATCCTTTCAGCATGGGTGGCACTAGTCCTGCTCTCTTCACTTTAGCTTGACCAATCAATTTCCACAATATACTCTCCAAGGGTTGAGCCGAACGTTGTGCTAATAGACCCGCCCCAATCACTTCGGTACGCCAAACTTCCCAATCAGTCTCCACATCAAAAACCATCAATTCGAAAAGATCCAACAGGCGCTCCACTTCTGGTTTCTTCAACTTGGGCAGCCGTTTCGCGGCGTCAGACAAACGTGTCCCTGGCCCCTTTGCTTTTACGTAAATCTTGGTAAATAGATCTTGCATCAGCTCCAACCACGCGTGCACCCGTGGCATCGTCGCCCTTGCTCCCTTGAGCGCCATATACAGCGCCATCGCCATGCTCTTCGGTCCTTGCGGGGCTGTCAGTTCCATACTGCTTGTGCCCGGAGCAGCTGTCTGCCCTTCCTCTTTTTCTGGATTCACCTGTGTTACAAATGAGTTTTCTTTCTGTAAATCAGGTTTTTCAACCGGTATTACTGGTTTCGTACCACTATTTTCATGAATAGTGGCACCGGTTGAGACCAGTAATACCGGTTGTTCAACCGGTTCCGCTGATCTCTTCTCAACTCGGCTGCTTCAAGCGCTGCGGCATCCGTAGTTACCGTCGCCTCGACCTCACCTGCTGCGTCGTTCATGGGGCTACTCGTATCCCCTGCTTGCTGTTGATCGCCTCCTGTCCCCGGATTGTCAGGATCTGGTTTTAGACCCGGGTCATCCTTCGACCCGGGGGCATTAATCGGTGCAGCGTGATTGTAGCAAATTTAGAACAGTACGATCGGAACTTTGGGCAGCCAGTCACCACATAAAAATTACACAACTTTCAATTTTAGTTACGAACGCCGTTTTGTTCTCTGTCCCCACCAGTGCAAGAAGGGCGCACCGAGCGAGCGGAAAGCCTATCTGTCCAAGCGTTGGAAAGCTAGCTGAAAGTTCTCTCTTATACGACACACATATCAGGTTGCCATCACTTACAAAGTACGTGCGTGTCGCTCATCCACTTCGGGAATCATTATCCTGCTTCTAATAAAGATTCCTCATTTGTCATTGCAGATTTCATAAACAAAATGTTGCAGCGGCTGCGCCATGCTGTCGGTTGGGGAATACCCGCGCCTCCACCTGGCACAAGGTTGGACTTTCAGGTATGCGCTGTTCTGGGCCATGGCCAGACGTTGTGGCTTGTGGGGGATTTGCCCGCTCTTGGCGGCTCTGTGGACGTCGTCCCGAACACCGGCAGCAGTGGAAGTGAAGGAGGTCTGCAGCTTGTTACTACGCCCGATCTGTACCCAATTTGGTACAATTTGGAGCCTGTAGTTGCACCTGCGGACTCGGTCGTGCGCTATCGCTACGCTGTGTGCTCAGGCAGCCGTTTTTTGCGTTACGAAGGATCGACCGAGTCTGGTCCTGTTACAAGAGAGCTCAAGGTTGGTGTGGGTTACGTTCAGACACACGACACGCTCGACGCTTGGCCGCGACCTCGTTCGTCATTTTGCAGCGATGATGAGTCGACGAAGAGTGCTTGTAGTGCAACGGGAAGCACAGATGGAGCAGGTTTGGTCGATCAGACGGATGACGGCAACGATGATGGAGACATTCCACGTGCTGCTTTTTGGGGTGTCATTCCGAGACTTAGTTCAGGACAGGCATTTGTAGATCGCCGCGCAAGTGGAAGCGCGGATGCTGGTGGTTCGATGCAACATTGTGGTAATAGTCGACGGCCACTTGGATCGGGTAGACTTTTGACCAATGTTATTGCAGAGGAGAGCGAAGAAACAGATTGTCCGACACAGAACCGTGGAGTAGCGCGGTTGCGAGGTGGAGAAAACATAATTAGTCCTGTTGCTAGACCACGTACAGTTTTTGAAGAAATGCCAACTTCAAATCTTATGCCGTCGTCTCCGCGAACGACAGGAGAAAATGTGACGATGGAGGCTACAGATGGAGTTATTATCGCTGTACATAGACTACCAGTTCTTGTGCATCGGACCCCAGAAGGTCACTATCACATTGAATGGGAAGATGACAATCTCATTTGTCCATCAGGACTCTTGAAAGACTCGTATCGCGAGGCCAATTGGGACCGTGTTAGCTCTATGAGACTTACGTGGGTAGGAACTGTCCACTGCGCAGAGCTTATTCCAAAGGAAGATGAAGAGCGACTGGCGAAACAGCTTGAAGATTTCCACTGCGTTCCCGTCTTTTTGGCTGAACCCTTAAATTCAACTTTCCATAACTTCTGCTATGGCACACTTTGGCCAGTTTTTCACAATATTGTGGACGTGTATGGTGCGCTGCCCACTCGCTGGTGGAATCCTAGTCAACAGCGCAACGCCTGGGCCAGCTACAAGACAGTCAACCGAATTTTTGTGAATAAGGTTATTGAGGTGTACAATGAAGGCGATCTCGTATGGGTTCATGGACTGCATCTGCTAGTTGCCCCCAGTTTTCTGACGCGTCGATTACCCTGCGTCAACGTTGGCATCTTTTTGCATACGCCGTTTCCAAGCTCAGAGATTTTCCGCACCCTTTCAATGCGCGCAGATCTACTACGTGGAGTGTTAGCTGCAGATCACATTGGATTTCATTTGTACGAGCATGCGCGCCATTTCCTGACAAGCTGTCGTCGCATTCTTGGGCTCAAGTACAACACACAACCTGGCGGGTATATCGGAGTGGAATACAGTGGCCGGATGGTCATGCTCACAATAAGCCACATCGGTATCGAGCCTACCTTCATGGACCGGATTAATAGCAGCGAACAGGTTGAGCAGGATGCAGCCATTCTTGCTGAAAAGTATGAGAGCAGCAAGCGAACGGTATTTGTGAGCGTGGACCGTGTAGAAAGACTCAAGGGTATCTTACTCAAGCTTGGTGCCATTGAATATTTCCTCACTCGGTATCCACAGTATGTTGACAAGGTGCAGTTTGTACAAATTGGTATATGGGATAGTTCGAATCCGACCCCAGAAAAAGACAGCGTCCGAGCTGAAATTCTGGCACATACGAAGCGTATAAACGACCGATTTGGCGTTGAGCATAAAGAGCCAATTTTTGCCTACTCTGAAGTAGAAAACACGGATATGGCATCGAGACTGCCACTGTGGCGTGTTGGACATGTGCTTATCACTACGTCGGTTCGTGATGCTGTGAACCTTTACCCATTCGAGTTCATCTACGCACATGAGCTGGCCAAGTCCCCTGGTGTAGTGATCGTGTCGGAGTTTTCAGGCAGTAGTCGTGTGCTCACGGGGAGTCTGGGTGTAAATCCATGGAAACGTGAGGAGATAGTCCGGGCAATGGAACTAGCATTGACGATGTCGAATGAAGAGCGGGCGGCGCGTCACCAAAAGGATTTGGAGTACATTACGACGAACTCGCGGACGAAATGGGCCGAGCGTATTCTTGTTGATTTAAAGCGCACGAAGAAACAAACTGCTGATGGCGAATATATGGGCTATGGCCTCGGTCTGGGCTTCCGAATGCTGGAATTTAATGCTGGATTTAAAATGCTGGAGACGGATGTAGTCGCCAAGGCTTACCGAGAGACGTTTCGTCGGGTCATTTTCCTTGATTATGGTAATACACTTACACTTGAGGAGTCGGCGGGTGCAGAGAACTTTTCCAAGTACATCACTGGCAATGAACAAAACGCTTTTGTGTCCAAGACAGAGACCCCACGAGCATCACCGGATTTGCTTGCGTCGTTGACGTTGCTGTGCGCCGACCCTCGCAATACAGTGTTTGTGCTAAGTGGCAAGGAACGGTTGGATCTAGAGAAAACATTAGGATCGGTACGTGGTTTAGGACTTGCTGCTGAGCATGGCTACTTGTACAAGTGGGGTACAGGCACAAATGCCACCTCGACAAATAGTCGAGCAGGGCCTTTAGGAAGTAGTAATAGCTCGAACAGTATGGGGAGTGAAGTGGAGGAAGGCGTGTGGCTGTGCACGAAGGACAACTTTGATGATTCGTGGAAGGATGTGACGCACGCAGTCATGGATATATACACGCAACGTACGCACGGCACATATATCGAGCTCAAGGGGAGTGCGCTGTTATGGCAGTATCGAGATGCTGATCCGGAGTTTGGCCAGCTGCAAGCTAAAGAATTGCATGATCAGCTTTTGCAGGTGTTAGAACACTTTCAAGTAGAGGTGGTAACAGGTACCGACTACCTTGAAGTGCGTCCAGAGGGAGTGGATAAAGGTGTGATTGTTGATCGTGTCATGTCGACGATTGAGTCGACGAGTGGCCAGTATGCCGATTTCATCTTGTGTGTTGGCGACGATCTGTCGGATGAGCTCATGTTCCAGTACCTGGAAAACGTGCGCAGTCGGCCGAATATGTTTACAGTGACCGTGGGCAAGAAGCCTAGTGCAGCGAAATATTTCGTGAATGATGTAGACCAAGTGATGGAAATTGTGCACGCGATGACAAAAGTCTCGACGGCTGCGAAGCGCAACTTTTCCATGAACGACTTGCGGCTTTTCGATCGCAATGTTACTTCCAGGTATGTTATATATATATCTTTTATGCATTTCTTTCTACGTTCAACCCTCATGTGAGCTTTTGCTGTTCAGCGGAGGATTGCTATCGTTTCAGCGACATGATACAGGTTCGAATCGGCCCTCGGGTAATCTCGACGATATGAACGACGGCAGCTTTGAAGACACGAAGTCGTCGCCTTATGAACATTTATCAGCAAACGAAAAGGCGCTTTTATTGGACGAAAAGTCCCAGTCAAGCGCTCTAAATCATCTGGCTGGCCAGGGTATTGGTGGTCGAAGTTTGGGCGGAATGGGTGCTGTGCGCTACTCCATGTCCATGAGCTCCTTGTCATCGACTGGAATGCCCTCGTTGCATCCCACGTCGTCCACATACGAGCAATATCTGAGCAATGTTGACGAGACAGCGGAAGAAGAGGAAGGGGGCATTTTCTTTTAAGGTTGTCCACTTAACCCAACTAGTTATCACAGCGATAGGCGTTTGCGATGAAGCGAATGCAGTCGTCTTTGCTAAAGACCACGCAGCCCCCTTGACTTCCCAGCTTATTAGGCTGACTAAACAGTTCATAGGCAGGCGGGGCCGATGCAGCGAAAAGAGCAGAGAAAATTCTAATACAATGGATCTTTTTAGCTGGTAGAGCAAGAATCGAGGTGCTTGCTATTGATCAAGGTATTTCTCTTGAACGTCAGGTGCGCTCTGATCTCCAAAAGTATAGTCTTTAACGACAGCGGTCTGGAAGTCCACGTCTGTGAATACGAAGCCATTCGCCTTGTCGATCGCTGCCATGAGTTTCTGTAATGTGGCCGCGTCCTGGATTTGGATCGGCAAGAAACTCACTAGACTAAAATCTTCAATCACATCAACCAACGCTTCGTTCATTCGACGGAACCGCTCGGCGAGTCGCGAGTTGCCAAGTTTTGCCTGTCGCGGCTCTAGTGTAATCTCCTCGTCCTCCTTGATATCATCCGGCTCGTCTAGACGATCTAGCAGGTATCTTAAGTCGAGTACGTCCGTGTAAAAGTCCAAGTTGAATGCTTGAGAACAAAGCCATTTCAGCAACAATTCCAGCACTTATAGCTTACTTAACGTACCGAGTTTGCCATATTGCTGCATCAGATCAACCTTGGAGAGTACATTTATGTGGGGCAATTCAAGTCGCACCATCGACGATAGACTTAGCATGACCACAGAGATAAACTTGGAACTGTTGGTGCAGTGATGAGCATCTACGAGGTGCACAACTGCGAGCTGCAACAAAAAAAAGAGTGAGGGAACAAGTCACAACCCCAAGTGTTTGACTTCCACGGACCCGGTACCCAATCTTTTGCAGTTTATGCAGAATGCTATGCACACTGTTCTCGTGCGTATAGAGCTCGACTTGCCCTGGAAAGTCAAAGAGCACGTATTTGTCCTTAAGCGTCGCGAGCCTTTCTTCTAACCAGTCGAAGTTGACGTCAATGTAGTTCATGCAATACACAAGACCTAGAGTCATCAAATGCTTTAACATCTGATGTACGATTTGAGCTCCAAAACTTGACAATCAGTAAAACACGCACCACCATTCGGACCGAGGTCCAGCTCGTCCATGACATTCTCGAGACAAACTATCTCGGACACGTCGAGATCAGCAACATACGGCAACTGTTCATTCGCTGGATCCATGTTGACGACAGCTACATTCCGATGATTGGCCTGGAGAAACTGCTGCATACCATTACAGTACGTCGTTTTGCCCGAACCAGGCGGCCCCAAGACAATTTGCGCAAAAGGCATTTCAATATAATGCAAATTTTTTTTAGAAAAGTACTGGATATACTAGTATAAGTAAGACATCTACTTCAACTACTTCAATATTTTTGGAATGCATTTTTGACAATTGGAATTCATGGTACGCCTTGGACAAATTTCTGAGCGGATAAGTCGAACATTTTGTGTGAGTGCAGGCGAATTGCCATCTTCCATCTGACAAATCTGGAAAGCGTGAGTGCTCAACAGACGAGAGACCAAAGCTGCATTTTCAGCGTCAGTGACACCAACGTCTTTACGGAAGAAACTAGAAGGCGCTCCATTCACTAAAGCTGCACCTTTTGTCGCGGCCGCGCGAGTTAATGTGCGCGAGAATGGATTTCCAACGGGTTTAGCTAGTTCTGGATGTAAGCGCTTCTTCATGCACACAACTCGACGCTGTCGCTCTTTTAAAACAACGTGCTGCATATCATGAAACAGCATATTGCCATCTGAGTCACGTTGGAGTGACGCAAAGAGCGCTTCAATGTCGCGTGGGGTGTATTGAGGGAAACGATTGAGCAAGTGATCCACTTGACTCATTACCACTTCTTCCTCTTCTTGAGACATCGAGTACAGACCGTACACAGCCAGGATATCTTCACGTTTGATGCGTAACGCCATCGTTCTAAGCTCATAGTCAGTGACTATGTGAAGTCCTTTATTGCCACTACGTAGTCTCAACTGCGCATCGAGAGGTCCGTACATCCCAAAGACAAAGAGTCGACCAGCAGAATCAGGATGCTGCATACGCGCCGGGAATAAAAAAGAGAGAAGCTGGAGCAGACTCATAGAGGCTGAAGCACTTCCGGTAACTGACAGCGGCATAGCAGATGCATGTTCAAGCCTTTGTGTGTGTACCTTGATATCAGAATACTTCAATAAAAAATCCAGCTCGTGCGCAGCCGTTGTAGCTTGTGTACTACAGCGAAGTCCGAGCTTTCGAGGTGCATCTTTGGCGAAACGAGCTCGTAGACAAGAGCTAAAGCCTTCGGTCCAGGCTTTACTGTGTGCAGGACCAACAATTTGCAACAGGTCAGCAACAGCGTTTGGCTTCTCCACGCCCAGTACCAAAGCTGGACCACTAATCAGTGCTTGAACGGCATGTTCCGCGATTTCAAAGTCTTCTGCTGTCCCCCAACTGTTTGTCGTCTGATCAAGAGTTGGTTCATGCACCCTCCCTGATCCTTCACCACCAGTAAATATACCGTCATTTGTTTGCTCTGCTGACGGCCGATACATGGCGCTATGAGAATTACAGACTTCAAAAACGAATTGACGTGCTGTTTCGGACGAAAGGTGAACCAACGCCTGGCGTTTCACTACAAATCCATGCTGTTTGAGCTCTTGACGCACAGCATCATCGTGTTCTAGTGCGTCTGCCTGTAGCACCAACACACTGAGCTGGATGGGTTGTGAGTTATCAGCATCAAGAGGTGCGACTCCAGGTGTTCTAGTCTGCTGTTTCGCTTTATTCATCACACTTTGCGCTAGGATTGACCTTATGAGCCTGTACAAGAGTCTATTTGCAGACTATCACCATATATAGCTCAACAATTGATGTGTGTAGCTGAAACATTAAATGTCACCTTCTACATCACTTATAACGCTGTCTTTCATAATATCCACTATTGACAGCAGTCATCCGGTTAGGCAGCGAGGGCAAAGCCAACCCGCGGCTTGCGGGATTTCGTGCCCCAATCAAAGACAGTGTAGTACTTGCGCATGAAGACGTCGCCCAAGATCCACAGCGGACCAGTAGGGGCCGGAACGTCAATGCCCATGAAGGCAAAAAGACAGATTGGACCGCTTTTCAATGTGTACTCACTCTTGGTCAAAGTAAATGATTTTCCATTCAGTACAAATGAAATATCAGGCGCCGAGGCAGAGCAGCTAATGAGGTACTCACCCATAATGAATTTGTGTGCTCCCACCAGGGCTGCCAGCTTTGCCACTTGATCTTTCGGACCAGCAGTGAGAGATGTCCCTGAGTCCATGATGGCAGTTTTAACCGTCGTCAGCTTTTCTCCATTTGACTCCACAGCATCAATCTCCACTGTCCAATAACTGGCACTAGTAACGTCCATGTAGACTAATTCCCCCTTGTAGTGCGACTTGTCGATGCCTCCAAGTGTTAGCTCGCCATCTTTCTGGTCTCCAAGATAGAAAGCAAAAACGGGCTCATCCAGAAGCCCATTCTGGATCATTCGATGGAACGGCGTCTTGAGGTGGTCAACACTAATACTGTCAAAGGCCAAGCCAAAGAGTCCATCGAACTTTCCCAAGTAGTAAGCTGGGCCCAAACCTTTAGTGACATTTACCTCAGCAAAGAATTGGTCAGGCACTTTGAGACCACTCAGCTCCAACGTGTCCTGGGACAAGAAGCCAGAAACGGGTCCACTACCATACATGATTTTAAATTCCGTTCCATTGGCCTTGTACGTACTCGACTTATCGTGGTCGTAGATGTGATGGGATCCGAATTCCTTATTCGGTACCCACAAGTTACTCGATCCCGTATCGAAAATGACAGAGAAAGGTTGAGACGGCGATCCAATGGAGATTGAACCATAATATTGTGCGTTTTGGAAATCACGGATGACTACGTTAGCAGTGTCATCCACAACGACGTCCTGTAGTTCGTGGAAGTCTGCGAACGGGCTCCAGACGGCAGGCCGCTGCGTCGCCTGCATATCACAAAGAAGTGAGGACACGAACTCACCGTCACTGCGTTTTATCATTGGAACACGAATCACAGTAGCAGTAGATACGCTGAGCACCAGCCACAGCGCTAGATACGAGCAGAACAGCATCAAGGATATTCAACAGTCACTTCAGTTTTAGACTACTTAATACTGTTAAAAAGTGAAGTATTACGGTAACATTAAATTGTTATTATTATGTTACTTACATAATGATGACTATTACGGTACTACTACTGGAGATTTACGGTACATCGCTATATTTGGAGTAAGAAATGAATTCGCCGACTTTATTTTGGGGTAAGTATAGTGTAGTTTGTCTCGTAAGTCTCGACACTTCGCAAGCATATTGATAAGCTTAATCACTTCTTACTACACATTTTATTAACTAAGTCCCTGTGTTCAATTTACACGACTACGTCTGACTTGGTAGTTACGTTGTAATGGGGTGTCATTACATAAGTGATATTTAAGCTAAAATATCACAGTTGGATTATCAGCTGTTATAATCCACCTTGAGAACAGATTCTGACACAATTATCGGATCTAACAATTAATCTAACGATAAAGATATCATTTAGATCAGCTTTATACTACATGTTTGTATGACTAGTTTAGATTTAATTATACTAGTAGTTATTAACTCTACTGTAAACCACTCATAATATATTCACTCTTAAACTTACCTTCTTGTAGACACGTGGCCCTTAAGTATATACTTCCTCCGTTCCAAAATATAAGGTAGTGATTTTTCAAAATTCTCGATTAAGGCTCCCAGAAGTTACTGCATGCTGTTGATTGGTGGAATAAAAAGCGCTTTTTTTGCTGATTGGCGGGGGTTTTGGATCAAGCCGATTAACGCTCTAGACCGTGAGATATGACGATCAAAAGTTGGGGTTCCCAAGCCTCCACATTTTAAAAATGACGCAGCGCCGCTCATAACCCTCACAAAAGCGCAAGAACTTTGACCACAGTCGAGCGCAGAGCCGTACTTGCCCGTATGTATGCGGCTGCCACGAAACTTTGCCTTCCAAGGGGACTTGTGCCTGCTTTACTGGCAAGTTTGACTGTTCCGAGCGATCGCTCTTCCGCCTTTGGAAATGCGCGAGCGAGGAAATCCAAGCGGGTTCTACACACGACGGGTAGTGTGGGAGACGTGACAGACAACGCTTGAACGTCGAGTAAGCAGCGAATTTCGATAAGACCATCATACTTTTGCCTCCATGCATGAACCAACGTTCGCACTTTAGCGGAGCTTATGGGTATATTTAAGTCAAGTCTGCATCGATACTCTGCCCTGGTTCACCCCCTTCGCCAGTAAAGGGATGAATCCGCGCATTTACCACTTCAACGCTCGCACTAGCTGTGGGCGTTGTAGGTTGCGACCGTAACATTGCGGAACGCACCTGAGGATCGACATACATCCTATGAAACGGTAGAAACCGTATCCAAGGCTTCTCCGGGGTTTTACCTCGGAGGAGAGAGATGATCTCGGGCCCTATGGACCGGATCATCTCTATCACAGTGGTCACAGTACTCTTTGATCAGTTAGGGAAATTTTTCCTAACTAAATCTTGCGCGAGCTGTCGCTCACGCTCACGATCGCTGGCCGTCGCCATGGCAGCCGGCGGCTCTTAAACCTTCGTTCCGCTAGTTAACTAGCGGAACGCGTCAACAGTGGTCGTTCAGACGGACCACTAAGTGCTACCAGGTGTAACAGGCTATCTGATACTGGCTTACACTGTAAAATTGAAGTGAGGAAGCGTGCAATTAGTTAGGACCAAATGTAATTTGATCCTCCTTAGTAAGTTTAAGACAAACTTTAGCTAGACTATTTAATTAATTAAATAGTCTATCTCAAATATATATACTGTAAAAGCCGTATTAGAACCCCACTGGGGTTATTTTCGGGGGGGGGGCTATTTGAGAAAAAAAGAAAATTGCGTCTAGCGAGGATTCACCTTGTCTTTATGTGGCATATGTGATATATCAGATTCGACTCTTGGTCTCCACGGGATCTTCTTTTCAAAATTATTATCTCTGGTTTAGGTGGCGTCATTGGTGACGAGCCTTCACAAAAGCCCAGTATACTCAGTACCTGCTGCTCACCGTCCTCGGGATGGTCGTTCAGGAACTGCATTGCGCATTTTACAATGAATTCGGATTTGGCATTTCCACGGTACAGCTGCAGCTCTTTGGCCAGTGCTTGCAGTTCTCGTCGGGATGCGCTCTCAAGTGCTTTCAAAGTTTCGCCAATTCTTGATCTACGTAATTGCAAAATAATTGTGCGCAAAAATTGGCGCGCTTTGCTCGCTCGCAATACCGGTAGTATTGTTGTTGCTATTTAGTCCAATTAACTATGAGGTACACGTAACAAAATTGAGGTACATGTTGCAAAAGTGAGGTACGGGGTGAGGTACACGTAACAAAATTGAGGTACATGTTGCAAAAGTGAGGTACGGGGTGAGGTACACGTAACAAAATTGAGGTACATGTTGCAAAATTGAGGTACGGGGTGAGGTACACTTATAATTTTCCTTATTAAACCGAAAATTAATTTTATACACCGAATTGCTAAATAGGGTGGGGTTCTATTTGAGGGATGGGGTTCTAATACAGGTTTTACAGTAAGTGCAAGTGTAGCGGATTCAATTCTGTTGTGTGTTAATTCTTCAAAGAGTACCAAGGGTAATGCTTCTTTATTAGTTAAGAAAGGTAGTTCTTAGAAAGGGTAAATGTACTAAACAAGACCAAACAAAGCATTTAACTGGTTTATATCAAATAAAACCTAAGAACAAATCATAAGAGTACTACTTCGAAGTATTTGATTAGGTGGTATAGATTACCGTTTTATCTCAAGATAGTCTTAAATTATAGGTTAGAGCACGCGATTTGTACATAAACGGAAGAAATGTTACTTAGCAATGAAAATCAGCATTCTTAGTCATTACCAATCTTCTTTAGCATTCTTTTGGCAGCAATCTCGAATAACACAGATAGTTTGGTCCCGTTTCGAGGCGGTAGCTGTTCAGGTGGGGTTGAGGCAAAAGTTTGTGGGAAGAGTGCTCTAACCACCGCATTTTCCGCCAGCAATAAAAATCTCCGTCCTCGCGACCTCCGGCAATCGACAGTTTTATCGGTCTCCAAAAGCCAGTCATATCCAGTACTTCACGTGTACTATGTACCCTTTACTAGCCATATGGAATAGGTGACCCGTGTTGCCTCCACATTTGTTGGGTGAGTAATGAAGTCGCAAGGAAAAGTAACCTACGTAGAATGTTAGAAGCAGACTCTAGTTGCCCGCTCTTGCATATTTGATGTGCCTCTCTTTTATTTCATAAACTCCACTCTTTAATTTGGAATATTCCAAAAGGTGACTCAAATCCAATAACTTCGTAAAAAAGTGACTAAAATGGTTTTAAATAAAAACACAGTAACCGTAATTTAGTCGTATGTTACCCTAAATTCACGTGTAAAAAGGTTTATAATAACATGTAGAATATGAAGAACAAGCTGTTCCGATTGGGTTACAATTTGAGGTGATCAAGTATCTAAAACATTCTCACCTACCGCAACTCTTGGTTAGACTTGATAATGCTAAAGGCGCACCACGGTCTATAATGGCCATCACGTTTTATGTGATGTCTGGGACGTCATCATTTTCAATAAGTTTTACGTCTAGTTTATTTTTTTGGATAATTCATTTTATCCATTGCCCGAAATCTCGGGATGGTAGTGATTTTTATCTAAAAGCAAGCGATGCAAGAGAATGGGTGCTATATAATTTTGATGTAGGAGTTAATGTTGATCAAGCACAAGACACCAGCATTATCAAAAATAAAATAAAATTCTTTAAAATTTCCCGCTTTCGTGAGTGTAATCGACTCTTCCATAACTTTTTTTGTGAAGGCAAATACCTGGTGGAAGATGGGAAAAAGACGCTTGCCCGTTTTTAGGTCGCTCCTGGGATATACAAATCATCACTTCAACTTCTAACCTAATTGGAAGAGTAACAGGCTCCCTTGTTAGTCATAAAAGCAGTCGTATTTTACTATATGTAAAATATTTAAAACCATTTAAAACCGTTTGAGTCACTTTTTGACGAAGTTTTTGGATTTGCGCCACCTTTTGCAAAATTCCCTTAACTTTTTGCATAACGACTACAGATCTTCCTCAATATGGTGATTTATATGTAAACCACTTCTATTTAGAAATTGACAGCTCTTTTTTTGAGTAGGTAGTGTGTCGAGATAAAGTACAGAATAACTACCGTATAACATCTGTCATATGTTATAACCAACACAAACTCTCAGCCAATCACAGTCGATCAGTTTGCCGTCGCGGTCGTTGATTTATCTTGAAATTTGTATGTTACAAGAACTACCTAATTTGAGTACCTATTTTCCATCAAATTAGGTAGATAGATAGTTTCAAGAGGCCTCGAAGTATTCAATCATCTTATGAAAATTTGTTTTGCTTTTATGTCGCTGGACTTTTCTCACTAGATACATTTTCGATCCGAATACATGTATGTATTACCTACTGTAGTACGAGAAACTTCTTTAAGATTCTATGTATTGTAGAATCCAGAGGGAAACCTTGTGATTGGTGGAACATAGAATGCATTCACCCTCCTTTTCGTCTGTTAGTTTCCAATTTGAATTGTCAAGTCACTCCCGAAAGTTCAAAGATCTCAATTCCAACTTTCGTTTCCACATCCAAGTCATGAGGCATTTCCCTCTCTTCATGATTATCGCATCTTCATCGTTTGCAAGTCGCGATCTTGCTTTGGCCTCCGCTGAGTCCGAACGGACAAAGGCACTCGAGTTTGACTCTGTCCAACGATATTTGAGAGCTAACACATATGAGCAAGAAGACGAAGACGCAAGATTAATATGAAGAAGTCTGATCGTTTGAACATTTCTTCGAAATTACCGGTTTTTCTTACAAATCCCATAAAAGATGCTTTGCCGATGCTGCTTAAAATTGACGGAATTGAAGCACTTACGATTGCTCGCCCAAAAAACATGTTAACGTTTCATAAATGGAATACGTTGTGTTAAAAACCGAATTTTTCAGAAAAACTTCGTAGTGAGACTTCTTAAGTGTGGAAAATAATCGATATGCCTTGTATCAGTATTATTGGAAAAAGGTGATGGTTCAGTTCTTAATGGCAGCGAAGGAAATCGGTAATGGGGTGAATTGGGGATGGGAGGGAGCCTCCAGAATTGAACATGGACAGTTTCTTTTGTGGTATTATGTTCTGGGAGCACAACGTGAAACTAGATATAGTATCTTTAGAGGTCGACTTGGAACAAAATGGATAAATGATATATTGGATCGGTATCAGGATTTTTTGGCAAACGAGGACAAGCGCCGCATGCCCGAAACGGCAGAGATTTCAACATCGAGGCTCTGATTTTTGACAGAGATGGCCGAGCATTCCTGTATCTACGGACGTTGTAGGTAGACATATCATCAGCTGGTAAAGCAACCGTGAAAGGAGTTTATCTCACGGCTTCCATATGCTTTTTCTAAATAAAAAATCCTTTGCCATGCTACCGGACCTGTGCCAAATTAGTGGTACTAGCTAGCACTTTTATTTGGTTCTGTAAGGTAAAAATCGAAGTGCTATATGTTATTATGAGTTTCATTCAAATTTTCCCAGACCGGTTCGTTCAACCGATCCACGGAAATCGTCACCAAAACCGTTCCCCCTGCATTGTATTATATCTTATCACTATAGAAAGTTTTTTTAAAACGATGCCACTGCGTAGTAGTAGTAGAAGTAGTAGTAGTAGTAGTAGTAGTAGTAGAAGTAGTAGTAAAATGTAGTCTAATTAGTCTTAACTATTAGCTACTATAAACGTAGAAAATCTAGAGTGTAGATTAAACTCAGTGAGTGGAGAGCATTATAACCGTATTCCCGATTCGTGAATGATCCTGCTGTCGACGAGGCTGGGTGTGATCTGGTGCTGCTTGTTGGTCATATAAGAACTTTAAACCTTTTTCTAGTCGGATCCCGTCCTTCCTCGTTACCGCTCGTATGCTGCTACCGAATCTAGTTGAGTTCGGCATTGTTTCCAAACAAATTCTAAATGTTCATAGGGGTTCTTGATTTGCCCTTGGGAAGCCGCGCTGTTTCGAAGTTGCCAAACCACGCGATGGCTATACCGCACACCCCTGTTCAAAAACTCTGACGTATGAGTGGCCGTACCACCCGTAAGTAAACATCATCGCCTTTTTCAAATTGATCCCAATCGGAGGGCCTCCTTCCTTGTGATAGCCTGTTCATACTCTACCACATGATCCTCTTGGATAGCACTCCCCAGCCAATGTCGAAGGAATCGTACCCAGAATGCCCTGGCACGTTGGCACTCCCAGAAGATATGCAGGATATCTGAAGACCGCCCCACACAGTTTTCTGCTAATGCACATCGTTGTTGTGGTGCTCCGCCCTGGTAATACGTATTTAGTTACAAAGTCCTGGTCCTATATAGCCTCAAACCTGATAATCAGCTTAAACATTTTATCGTGCTCTCATACCTGTGTTGGCTCTACATCTTGTAAACTGCGCCACCATCCATTTTGCTCACATCGGCGTTTCTACTTTAATAAAAGCTTATCGACATGTGGGGCAACAGCTTTGTAATATAGCCGCCTGAAAGATCTTCGGAGCTTATACTATATTTTCCATACCGGTGTGATGTCGTCCAATTCCCATCCTATATAATGCAAATCAGGATGTGGTCGAAAAACTAGTGTGCTTTGTAGCCACTCCAAATCTTGGTCCTCCGCTTCAGAATTACTTAAATCTACCTTCCACTTAATTCCATCTGACATTTGTTTCGCCACTATCGTCGGTGTCGTCCCGTCAGTGTCTCCTGTTACTTGTCCCGGGTCAGTTAAGTTCCAGGTATACGCCGATAATTGCTCTGGACCCCGGTACAGGGCGAGACCTGGTGATTCACTGATGTAATGCCCTATCGCCACCCGTGAAGAGGACAGAATAATAGCACAAAGCCAGCGTCCTACTTTTACTTGTGTATGCGTGGATCCATTGAAACTACTCAGGAGAATAACGAGCTGTCGAGCATCATCAAGCGGTTCCCCGAGGGTTTGCAATCCCACAATCAGGTTGTCAAAGCTCTCCAGATGCTTCCCCATCGTCGCACCACTCTCCATCTTGAATTCGTGCAGTCGGCGAGTCATTGTTATACGATTGTGCATCGTCGACCGGTTGTAGAACTCGCGCATGGTGCTCCAGGCTTGGATGACCGTTGTAGCTGTTCTAATCTTTGTGTGATGCTCTATTGCAACACCGTGAGCAATAATCCCAAGAGCCTTCATGTCGTTAAGCACACATGCCTCTGTCATTTCCGACTCAGCCTTTACTACTTGCTAGCGTCATACGCACCGAAAATTTCCAGTGGAAGTAGTTATCACTTCCCAAAACGACTCCAGCTTTCTTGCTGGCCATTGTGTAGGACTTGGGGCGTTGAGCACAACACCGGGTCTTGAACCGAAGTGCTGACCTTCCGTTAACCAAACTGACTTTTACCGAAACGAGACGATTTATAGTCAAATAAGTCTACGATCTCGATAACAGCGGCAGTACTATTGGACCGGTAGAATTTACAGCCAATGAATAGGAGTCCCTGCCCTCAAAAAGATTGGGACTTACGAATGGACTCTCCTGAACACTGCTCTTGATCGGTGACGACGAGGACGGCGGCGCTGTGGGGATGCAAGTGCGGCGGAAACGAGAGCTGTCGTAGGTGGAGCTTGCGGCTGTTAACCTGTTAAGGAGGAGGTCTTCGTAGTAGGCGGAAAATTGAAAAGTAAATGTATTTTTATGGTCCGCAGTTCGCAAACCTATTGCTACTTCTCAGCCAATCATTCTTATGGAACCTCGAAGAACGTTTAAGAGTTTTCTGACATCATCTAATGACGTCATTAGGATGACGGCGTCTTCTAGCATCATTAAGATGACGTCATAACCGCTATCAAACCGGTCCCTTGCTGGTAAACTATGCTTGTCGTATTTAATATGCGGCGCTATATCAACACTGATCGTTCAGAAACGAACTGTCCATGTACCCACATTAATACATATGAGCATGCGCGCTGTACTACATGTATTGATGTCTAAGGGCTGCGTATCGTGTAATCGATTTCCTTTGGGTCGTGCCGAAGGCTTTGGGCGAGGACTCGCAGTATACGCAAAACCTACTATTATACTGCTATCTCTATTATGTATATTACTTTCTTCATCTATGTTTTCGGTACAAATGTCCTGTTATCAGAACACCTCATGGAGGTGTTCCGAAATTCCACGATGTCGGAACAGTAATGTGTCAAACATTAATTTGTTTTGTCCAATCATGTGTCACTACGTTTTCAGTACAGAACGCCATTCCGGCACTTGGATAATGGTCTTACTAGCCTAAATCAGTTGGCAAGAATAACGACCATTGGGATGAACGGTACGAGTGAATTTTGTATCCTCTCTGGGCTTCGAAACCACTTAACCTTGGCACGTTTCTTAAAAAAAAGACGAATTTTGACGCTGACGATACCTCCAAGTGCACACGAAGCCTCGACAGATAGACCGTGGGACGATAAATAAATCGTGACGAAACGATTGTCCCGAGAATAAGTGCAAGTGGACAATCTCTTGGTCAAGGAGGTGTGAGCCAAGTTTTGACTGGTGTATTTAATGGTGATAAAATAGCCCCCAAAATGGTACTTAGTTCGACCTAGCATTTTAACAAACGACGAAATTATGCGCCAATTCTTGACTCAAGTCAATCTCAATCTCAATATTATGGAAGACATGGTTTCGTTTCGTGACATTCCGCCCAAACTTGACGTGCTAGCGACGCCTAATTTTTAAACAAATTTGGGACGCGAATTTCCGTCCATTGCATGATGATGTAATTCTGGAAAAAGTATACAAAGGTTCGCTCCGTGTCGTATATCCAGTTCACAGCCACTCGCGCTAGTGGATTTTAGATGTGCTTGTGAATCATTTAATTAACTCATGTGTCCATCAGCGTTCGTAGCGCGGTACAAACTACAGACCATCTTGCGTAATCTTATTGTTGAAGACCTCAGGTCATTGCCTGCAAAGGTATATTTCTATGTAGAAGTTGCCTTAGTTGTAATATCAATTTCCAAGAGGTCAACACCTCAGATATCACTTTGGTAAATTAAGAATAATTTGAAAATGAATGAATCATGTACTAACGCAAGCCAGACGCGTTTCGGCCTTCGCCGGGGCCTCGTCAGTGGCTGTATCAATTTATAAGAAAGAAATGCCAAGCGTCTAGCTATCTTTGCCCTATTACTTCATAGCAGCATCTTGAAGCTCCTAGATCATTCCATATATTTTATTGTAGGTTGAATCACCTTGTCGTTTTCAACACCCCCCTTCAACGACGTGATATGTAGCTTGCTTCAGTATATATGTATCCGTACATAACATTACTACTTGAGGATCGCCACCTGTGCTCAAACGTCTAAGCTGCCTCGCTTGTCAGGTATATCCCGGCTGCCCTACATTGTGGCTGCTTCGCACAGCATCACCAAAGTTTCTTTGGCCTTGCCACCTGCGCAGGTCTTCAGGCTTCTCCATTATCCAGCACCATGTCCCATCTTGACATATTCAGCCGTCGTTGAGATTACCCGCATTTCTTTCTTCCACTTGAACACTATTACACCAGTTGGTACTTTGGCACGGGTACAAATGCCCACCTTAAGGCTTGCAAAGAGTATTTCACGACGTTACATGTAATGGAAAATAGGGATTGGAATACAACAATATCAGGATTCGCAAATGGAGTATTAGCAAATGCTGAAGGTTTTGGTGCGGTGATGTTGACGACAATGGGTTGATTTTCTATTACAAAATGTACTTTACGTCCCTGGAGCTTGAAGCAATTTATTTTCACCAGGATTGGCACTAGACCAAGATTTTAAGATATCTTGGGACTCGAGAGCACGACCTTTAGGTATGACGAATGATAACATGGATGTTATTCGCACAGTATATGAAAGCGACTGCGCACACATATGTTAAGCTGTGTCGATGGTTAAGTGAAATTATTTTAGCTTCCCCAAGGGTTATAGTGGGTGAGTAGATAGCTAGTTATTCAAGTATGCGATTATTTCAACCTCCACCATTTCTTGTGGGATATAACTGACAAGTTGTTACTCCTGGAAAAGTCGAAAGAGAGGATGCTGTCACAGACAAACGGTCTCCCTACAACAACAGACAACCGGAATTTCAAAATCGGCCGTTGTCTTAATTTATTTATGACAACGGCCGATTTTGAAATTGAGAAATGGAAGAGCATAAGATAAAGTGGTGGTTTCTCTCCACATCCCCAATTATATAAGTATCATTGGCCTCTTGAGGAAACAACATCTTCAATCTGAAGGTTACCAACACGGCTTAGACGATACTTTAAAAAAGTGTATAGCCAGGCGATGGTACATGCCTTACCACAAAGTCGTAAAAAGTGGGCAACACGACGGTTACAGGACTCCTGGTAGTCATCAGTACTCCAAAAGCGATCTGCAAGCATGGTCACATGTTACCCGATTACCACATTTGGGTAATATACAGAACGACAACCATGCTACGTTCTATTGTAAGGAGAACATACACACCAACTGTGTGTTAGCCGCAGATTGTAGCAGTACACGTTAGGACGTAGTACATATTCTTTGGGTTTGTGTGAGTGCTCAAAAAGTTTCGATCCGATTCATAGAATACTGGGTAGGAAAATCATTAAATCCAGCCAAATTGCACCGTTAATAAGATTCAATAGCGTCTCGACAAGCGCCGGGCATTTCATCTGCTATGGAACACGAAATGAAAGACAAATACGGTGTTCAATTATACGATTATGGGGAGCAAATGACCCGCTTATGGTGGGGAATGGGCGGGATAGCTCAAGTTTGGCTGTGGCAACTTCGTAACGAGTCAAATTTCGAAGGCAAACGGAGGAATCATTTCGAACACACGGAATATATTTGGAACCAGTGTAACTCTCAATTAGGCCAACTAGCGGCTTTCGAACGGCAACGAATCAACTGCGAGAAATGGTGTGCGGTTGGAGTAATGCATACAGTGGTTTTTCGCAATTACAATAGCACCTTCGCGTCAGAAGAAGTATCATAACGTTACCAATCATCCCGATATTCCAGACCCTGAATTAGTAGTGAAGATCTGTAAGTTTATAGTAGCCAATAGTTAATGACTAAATGGACTACCTTAATTCTTAATTACTCAGCGTCTATTAGGGCAAAGCTCACCTCTGTTCTGGAACAGCTCGGTTGAAAAATGGTGGCATATGATTGGTCAGATGATTATCACCATCTCGGTTGGCTCAACTGACCTCGAAGAGGTCGGCTGAGTCTCGGTTATAAAATTATACAGGAATTTTCACCCAAAACTCAGACATGGATGACACTGTTTTTGCTCACCCATATCACATTTTATTTGAAAGGTCGGTGTGTCTTCTTTAACTTGGTTGGCCCTTCAGGTGACTCAAACAGAGGTGAACTTTTCCCTCAGTCTTTGTGCTTTCCATCTGGTAACGTCAGTGTATTACAGGCCCACAGTCCGCAACACTGTATAGTATAAGTATAGTACAGGCCCACAGTCCGCAACACTGTTTTTATATTGTTTCATGTTGTCTTTATCGACAACTTCCCACCTCGGTAGGATTCTACTTGAGTCGATGTTTTTCCCCAAGCATCTTCGTAAAGTTGATACTCGATCCATTTAGGTTTGCATAGAAGGAGTGCATTGCATTTGTGTTTCGGATATTTTGTAGGACATGTGAGATCGACCATCGGATGATATAACAGTGAATAGCTATATGGGAGGAGTGCAAGAAAGTTTATTGAGAAAACTATGAAGGCCGAGTGATTGGCGGTTGCTTTCATACATTTAGATATTCTGGACGACACCAAGATGGAGAGCAGATACTTACTCGATCACGCTGTCCATACAGACAAAAGTGCTAAGCCATCCTGGTCAAAAATCAGAACCTCGATGTTGAAGGCCCTGCCATCCCGGGCACGCGGTGCTTTTCCTCGTTAGCTAAAAAGACCCGAAACCGCTCTAAAACCCTACTTCTCCAAAATACAGTACCAGTACGAGATCCCAACATCACGCTTTTCACTCGATCTTCTGATCCCAGAACATAAAACCACAAAAGAAACTGCCCATTTCCATTCTGGAGCTAATGGCTAGCTCGCGTTCCCAGTGCACTACACGGTCGATTTCCCTCGCTGCATCACGAAATGAACCTCCGACCTTTTCCAGTAATACTAGATACAAAGCGATATCAATGTACTTTTCGACGCGTAAGGAAGTTTCAGTACGAAGTTTTTCTAGAAATTCGTTTGTAAAAAACGAACTTATTATGACTTTGTCAATGTTTTTTGGGGGGCGCGGCAACGTAAGTGCTTGAAGTTCCGTCATATGGAAGTGCAGCTTCGCAAAAAAAATTATAGAGTCGTACGAAAAACTTGGTAAGCGTAGAAGAAACCGCTTAATACAAGTTAAAAATTCTTCATTAGTAAGCTGGCGTTCTTCGTCTTCTTGCTAACTCGTTGTGTTGGCTCTCAAATATCGTTGGACAGAGTCAAATTCAAATGCAGACTCGGCGGAGGCCAAACCAAGACCAGTACTTGCAAACGATGTAGATGCGATGACAGTGAAGAGAATAAGCCTCATGAGTTGGATGTGGAAAAGAAGGTTGGAATTGAGACCTTTGGACTTTCGAAAGTGACTTGACAATTCAAATTGGAAACTGACGGACGATAAGGAGAGTGGGTAACAAGTAAATAAATAATACATTTTCCGTTCCATTAATCACAAGGTTTCCGTCTGGACTTCTCCAATAAAAAAAAGAAATAGACTGCGTAGTTAAAGAAATTCTATAAGTGTTTTAATAATTCATACGGATACGTCGAAAATGTATCAAGTAAAAAAGTCCCGGCGACATGAACTATCGCTTACTTCGTCGCCAAATTTTCATTAGATGGTCGAATGCTTCACACAATACTTCTAATTTATCAGCATCCTCTATTTCTGAACTTTAGTTGGGGTATCAGTGTCATTCATGATGTGAAATTTTTATAAGGGTCCTTATTGACTGAAATTTTCGAAGCCCTGTTTTTCGGCGTTATGCAGAATATTAGAAAGATAAAGAGATGCGGATCAAATATGCAGGTGTAGTTATTTCGCCCTAGTTCAGTCTTCTTCTTAAATTATACGTAGCTTACTAATCCTTGCGACTTACTCATCCAACAAATGTGGAGGCAACACGAGTCACCTATCCATATGACGTAATCATCCTCTTAGGTAGAGACTAAAGGTACATAGTACACGCATAGTTATGGATAATATCCAACACCAAAGAACAATGGGTGGTTTCTGGAGAATTAAAGACAGTGGAGGACAGTGGTTAGTAAGGTATCATATTAAGGTAAACAAGCCGGAGATCGCAAAGACGGAGCTTATTATTACTGGTGGACAATGCTTCGTCTCACGGTGGTGAAGGGCACTCTTCCCACGAACGTTTGTTTACCCCCCTGAGCAGCTATCGCCTTGAAAGTAGGGCATGATAACCTGATCATTAAGCACTGTTAAAGACGATATAAAACGGATAGTGAATGACATTAATATAATAGACTAGGTCCCGGTTCACGGTCTCGCTACCTCCAGCCTCCTCTACCGCTAAAATACACAAGTATTGCTCAACCTCAAGTGTGATACCACTGAGATGTAGTTCGCATCGATTAGTCCATCTCTTTTTACTGCATGTCCTGATGAGGGTGTATTAAAAACACAGAGAAAGAGTGAAAAACACACAGATCAGTGAAAAACTCACAGATAAGAGTAAGAAACACACAAGAGACGAGGCAAACATACAGAAGATGAGAAAAGCGTTTTTTACATCTAGGTGGCTACAAACATATGGTTCATAGATCAGGGGGCCACAAGTGTACGTAGGTGGCCAAAGCGTGACCATAAGTGTTTGTAGGTGACCAAACAAATAGCGGTGTGGTAAAAAAAGATATCGTCAAGTATCAGCCGCTAAAACTTTTTTTAAAGCAACCGTATTTTAAAATAGGAATAGCGGTTCAAAGTAAGAAAAACGGTTGAAACATATTCGGTATGAAGACAAAGGTACGTAGCTCTGTATTTCCTCCCAGGCTTTCTTTCAAAAGCCACGTGAGTCTACTATCTCGGTAAGGAATCTGATCTGCAGCTAGTCTATAGCCCACAATTTTTTGTTTAGCAATATCAAATATCGATAAAATATGTTTGAACTACA
>MIQA02024318.1:0-24159 GCA_001887855.2 Sclerospora graminicola
ACCGGCAGAGATTGGAGGGGAGCCTGTACAGAGTTCGCAGGCTTGACGCGCTGGCAAATCTCGCGAGCGCGTACGTACTTGCGTACCCATTTATACTGGTTACGCCAGTAGAAATCGCGTGCGAGAGAAGCATACGTCTTCTCTCGACCTTGATACCCCGAAATCGGTGCATCATGGTATCTAAACAGTATTTGATGTTTCAGATCATCGTCGTTTGGAACGACGATGCGACTTACATCATCTTGGTCTGTGCTATAAAGCAACAGACCATCGTGCAATCGATAACGATGCACGCAAGCGCGAAGGAACTCTGGAAGTTCCTCGCGCTTCCGATCAGATTGATTACTGAGGTAATCAATCAGCAGACGAGTTTCCTCGTCTGTTTCGTACGCTTGACGTACCTGTCGTACGAGTGACGACGACAGAGCAGTGCAACGTATTGCGTTCGCACTGATTGCCTCCGTTACAGACGGTTTCGTCTCGTAATCGGGGCGTCGTGATAGCGCATCCGCTATCACGTCCAACTTTCCCGGTTTATACTCAACCGTAAAGTTGTACTCAGCAAAGAATGACAGCCAACGTGCCATTCTTTGAGAAATGTGTGGTGAATTCACGGCCGTGCGTAACGACGCATGGTCCGTGTAAACCACAAACGGTCTATCTCCTAAGAGATAGATCCGAAACTTTACCAGTACATACTTCATGGCAAGGAGTTCCTTGTCATGCACTGGATAGTGGCGCTCGGCTGGGCGAAACTGACGCGATTGATAATAAATCACGCGATCACGATCATCGCGATCGCGCTGCATCAAGGCGCAGCCGATGGCGAAATCGCTCGCGTCGCAAACGACGTGAAACGGTCGCTCGTTATCGGCTATTGCCAAGACGGGAGCTTCAGTCAAGCTACGCTTGACTGCATCAAATGCATCTTGGCACTGGGTATCCCAGTGCCATTCGACATCTTTCTTAAATAATTGAGAAAGAGGTCGAATAAAACCGGCATAATTGCACGAATACTTGTGCAAGTATGCCGCCAACCCAAGGAACTTTCGAAGTTCCTTGACGTTGTTTGGCGTAGGCCATTCAACGATCACCCTGATCTTTTCCGGATCAGGGCGCACTCCGTTCTTGCCTACAAAGCAGCCAAGAACGGGTATCTCAGGTGCACCAAAGGTGCACTTCTTTAAATTCGCATAGAGCTTATGCTTACGCATAAGCTCTAACACCTGACGTAGATGTTCTTTATGAACATCTACATCAGTCTTGCCATGTTCAGCCTTACTATGGATGAACACATCATCAAAGTAGCTCGGCGCGAATTCTCGCACCGGGCGCAATAGATCCGTAACGCATCTATTGAAGGTGGCAGGGGCATTTCGAAGCCCCTGTGGCATCACAAGCCACTCCCAAAGCATACCGCTTGGAGTGCTTACTGCCGTGAGAGGGATATCCTTCTCACGCATAAGGATTTGGTAGAAACCATCCCTTAAATCGAGAGCACTGAAAACGGTGCTCCCGCTCATGCCATCAATGATGACATCCTTCCGCGGTATCGGCGTCTGCGCCGGTACCGTGGCTGCGTTCAGCTTATTAAAAGCATGAACGATTCTCCACCCACCAGTGGATTTCTTAACGCAAAAGGTGGGACTGGAGTGCGGTGAGGTAGACTCCCGCACATGTCCCGCCTTACGACGAGTTTCAAAGAACTCGTCGATTGCTTTAACTTGGTCACGCGGCAATGGCCATTGCCGCGTGACACAGTACTTCGTGCCAGCACGAGATCAATCTGTGCTAGTTCCCTTATCTTTAGGGAGCTCACAAGGTACTTCTTCTGGGAATACGTCAGCGTATTCCCAAAGTACCTCGTAGTACGGAGAAGTCGCCTTAAGCGACTCCCAGCTCTGCGCTTCAAAGCGCTGAACTTTGGTTTGGTCATTGGGAACGAGTTCGTTCCCAATGCCTTCTAATTGTAAAGTGGATATTCGTTCACGAATATCCACAACCTCATCAGATGCGACAATGACGCAGATCTGTTCGATCTGATCATTGCGCAAGTTCCTTACGAACTTCTTCCAGCTCAAGGCTGGAAGGGCCATTACCTCTGAACTTAAGTTCGGAGGGTTGTCAAGTGTGAGAGACTGGGTAGCTAATCCAGTCTCTGTCTGCGTCAAGACGTTGATCGTCTCGACGGACACAGCTGCGAGATCAGACGCACTCGTCTGATCTGTTGCCTGATCTGTTGCACGGTGATTATCACTCGTGCATAAGGCATTCTCTTCATGGTGACCACTGTCTACCATGGTCTTCATACACTCACGACTGCTCTCAGTCGTGAGTTCTTCGTCTTCGACACGGAATTTATTTACATCCGTGACGGTTTCATTATTTTCACGGTGAGTGTTTCCCACCGTGCGTAAATTCTCTATACCACGACCGTCATCGGTCGTGGTAACTTCAACACGGGGGTATTTTCACCCGTGTTGCACAAGTTACCGTCACGCAACGACTCTTCCGTTGCGTGTGCAAGTCCCTCTGGACTTTGATCAGCGGGTGTACCGTCCGCTGAACTAGTCGGATCAGACCTGGTGGTGCCATCGCTACCCACCAGACTGTCTGACTCTGCGGTTGTATCATTAGATACAGCCGGATTACTCACAGGGTGATCAGATCCTGTGAGACCGCCGCAGTCGATCGCAGGTTTACCCAGTCGATCGTTGTTTGATGCTTGAACATCCAAGGGATGACCAAGATTACATCGAACTTGTCGTCAAGATCGAGGACGATATACTCGTTCTCAAACGACAGTTCGTCTAACTCGAAGCGTGTTCGAATCACACGCTTTGGTATAGTCACGGTTGCCCCTGTTGCTTACCAGACTCACAACATTTTTCGTGGGGATTCGATCTCCACAAAATCCAACGACGTAAGAATCTCAGTTCTAACGAAATTCTTTGACGCTCCTGTGTTAAATAGAGCGCGCATGGGGACATCGTTTCCATGCGGCTTAACTTCCAGGGTGATGAGAGGTTTCCCTTCATCCTGCGCCTTTTGACAGGACATGGTCCCGTCTGGGGCTATTATCCGCACATGCCCGATGTCGGCATGTGAGATAACCCGTCCGGTAGGGCACCCCGCCCCTACTGGTCGCTGCCGTTTTTTGCATCAACAGAGGGTTGCCGTGTTGATGTCGCCGACCAGCGGACTGTCCAGTCCGCTGACTGCGTGGCGCCGGCCGTGGCGCCATACACACATGGGCGTAATGGCCCATCTTCGCGCATCTATTGCAGCGAAGGAACATCTTGTTCTTCGGTTGCCTCGGGGTCGAGGCAAATGCAACCGATAGGTCTATCGGGCTGGACCTCCTCCGCCTGCGCTCTGTCGCGGGGTTTGGTGTCGTGGGACGAAGTGTGAACTTTGTCTGCTCAAGGATTTATTATTAACATGCTGCACCGCCGGTATGTTAAAGTCGAAAGGCTGTTGAGCCCTTCGACTGAACCCAGCATACGTTGACGCTGAACGCATGCTGAATTCCACTCGGATGCTTTGGTATATAGCATCCCTCGGAGACTTTGGCGGAATTCGGTAAAGACTCTGCTTGATGGGACCGTCGTTCAGTCCATTCATGAAACCAGTGAGGGGGCACCGGCTCGTATACAATGTTTTATAACAAATATTGTATCTTCTAAGCGTAAGCTTGAAGACTAAGCTTACCCTGCTTGAGTTCCATGAACTCTTCACGACAGCTAAGCTCCATTTCTGGATCTTCGAAGTTGAGCTTTAGCTCAGCTTTCAAGTCCTGATACGTCAGGAACGCAAATTCATCTGTGGATCTGCGGCTCATTGTCCATGCCCTGGCGCAACCGCCCAGGCATGTGGTGGCAAAATAACCTTGTGAATGTGGTCCACAATCTATTGCGCAGAGATGGCATCTCCCACCTCTGCGAACCATCTACGAATAGGTTCACCCCCTTCGCCAGTAAAGGGCAGAATAGGCGCCTTTACTACATCAACGCTCGCTGTGGGTGTTGTTGGTGGCGACCGCGACATTACTGACGCGGAACGCACCTGAGGGTCTATGTAAACCCTTTTGAAACGGCTAACCATTTCTAAATCTTCCTCCGAGGTTTTACCTCGGAAGCTCTTAACTTTTCGCTCCGCTAGTTAACTAGCGGAACGGAACGAACAGTGGTCGTTTGGACGGAACACAAAGTGCTAACAGGTGTAACGGGCTAGCTGTTACAGGCTCACACTGTTTGAATTGTAAGTGAGGAAGCGTGCAATTGGTTAGAAACAAATATAATTTGCTTATCGATAGTTTAACCAAGATTAAACTAGGTCTGGACTATTTAATTAATTAAATAGTCCTAGTTATATATATAAATATATAACTATGACACGCGGCTACAAGACGATAAGTTTAAGAGTGAATATATGTATGAGTGGTTTAGAACTAACTAGTATAATTAGATCTAGACTAATCATAGTAACATCTAATAATACTCCTTTTATTAGATCTCTTCTTAGATTCGATAATAATATCACAATCTGTTTCTCGGGGTGGATTATAATAACTTATAACCCAATATTCACATTTCAGACAGCAAGTCTGAAATTGAAGTGTGATATTTCAACTTAAATATTACTTATGCAATGGTACTCCATTACAGATTGAGTAATCTGGGTCCAGCATTTGCAGTATACTGAACCAAGTATAACGCCAGACTGCTCTCCGGTGAAGAATTTTCGTCCAGGAGCAACTCTTGTCTTAACTGTCGTCCCGCTGCCCTAACCGGGCATCTTAATCTTTCGTCCAAGAGTCAACATGGAGAGCGTAACCACTAGTGCTCACGGGTACACATGGTGAGATTTCAAGAGATCACAGGCAAAGTGATGGAAGTGACCGGTCGGGTCAGATCGATGCACACCTAGACCAAGACCTGGATGGACAGAGTACCCCTCCGGCCGTGGGTGTTCGAACCTCGGACCAGACGTCCGAGATTGACTAAACCACTAAAGCACCAGGCCGGGCACTCTAAATGGAGGAAACGGGAAGAGATGAACCGCCGACTGCTGTATTAGCTGCTGATCCTCGGCTGAAAGCTCATTGCCGTCACCACAATTGCTCGACATGAAGAGTCGGGAAGAATAAGCAAAGCTAGATCAGGACATCCAAGAACCGTCAGTCAATTCAGCCCAAGACCATAAAACTGGCAATGGGTTGGACTGGCCAGGTCAACCGAGAATTGCTCGTGACTAGACTCACCGAAACATGACATATTAACGGCTGGATGGATTTAAAAATGATTTGTGAGATTGTGCCTCGGCCGTGGTGCGGCTGCAACAAGCCTCAGGGGTAGCTGTGGTGAAGCGGTGCCAAGACTAACCAAGTGGTGATGAGTAATAAACTCAACAATTGAGTTTCGCGGAATGAAATCGGCAATAAACCGTGTAATACGGATTTTTAGCTAATCAGAGCATTTAAAATACGTTTAAAGTAATTTGATTGGCTAACATACGTTATTAGTAATAATCTATGTACCTTGCAATAGTGAGATTTCGCAGTTACTTTACCTTCAGTGGTGATTCTGCCGCTGATGATACAGATAAAATTTGAAATAAAACGATTTCGCAGTGAAGAACAATTTTAGCAATTATCATGATAGAGGACTGACTATGATAGACCAACAATTAAGCAATAGATTGGATTGGTTGTTACTCTTTGTGACTGGTTGCGGCGTATCCACAACTATTGACGTAACCAGGTCAGGATGGAGGAAGCGACGCCAACAAAGCGACGCAACTTAACGTTTTGGGCACTAGCGCTGAGTTTGTTACGAGTAATGTGAGCGACATCTTAAATCAACTTGTCTCTGCATCAAGGACGAGCGTGGACGCATTCATAATTACACGTTGAATAAAATCTGCAATGAGTTCACCATAATCACAAATAAAAATGCGCGAAATACCCAGTAAACGCCGAACAGATACGGACAACAGACATTTATATCATTCTCCACCAAAATGTCTCGGAAATCTTTATAAAAGTCATTACTAATTCCATCTTGACCAGAAGCTTTACGACGTTCTAAACTCTTAATCGCCCTGAGGACCTCCTCTCCTTCAATTGCCCACCGTGAGAAATAAATTATTTTGTGAAGATACCAGACGTTCTGGTGGGATGACCATAAACTGCTCCAATTCTGCTGTTAATGTATCCGATGAGATCGTCGTGTGTCTCTTCCCCATAATTAAACTCCATGTGCGGGCGAAACGATCAGGGATAGAAATATTCGCGTCAAAAATAAGTCGATGCCCAGAAACAATTTTAGTTACCGTTTGGTCCCGTTCCCATATCGCTGTTTTACGAAATAACCATCTTATATCTTGAATGGATCTATATAGGACCTGTCCCCGATCGACTAAATATTTTTTGATGTGATAGGACTGGACCGCTGTCATTCTCTGCTTGCGAGTTTTAGCATTCGCTGTGACATGACGTTGTAAAGTTCGAGCCCGCCGCCATCGACGGTGAGCTGCTTTCCGTGCTGCATGGAATAATTTTCCATGCATATCTTGTCACCCCGCTATCCATCCATCCCATGTAATTTTCTGTCGCCTGAAATTGTCAAGTAAACATTTGATATCGTGTTCCAAGGGCTGTGCTATCTGTGGTACCTTGTACCCATTGAAAGGGTACCCCGACAGTCTACATCTCGTGCGAGTTGTATGTGATGATGCAGTGATAATGCAGTGGGATCAGGTAGTGTCACTAATACCTGTTCATGGTCGGAATAATGAGGGGTTTTACGCACTGTTATGTCGCTAAACCAGGAGGAGATGGATGCCGATATATATACGCGATCAATCCGGCTTGCCTGACCTCCTCTCCAGTATGTAAAATGATCGAGAGCAGTCAGGTGCTCGTCGTATAGAGCCGAAGTACCGAACGTTCCTGAATCAAGTAAGTTGTCTTACTAACTAAGTTTGATAGAGTAGTACTCTCTGATTTGTCCCGTCTGTCACCTCCAAGTCTATCAAGTACAGGAGACTCCACACATTTGAAGTCTCCTGCTAGTATAATATGTGACTGCACGCCATGTAATAAATTCGAAAGTTCCACAAAAAAGTTTTTCGGAGTGCCGCATCACCAGAGTGGGCTTAAATGTTGACGATCAAACAATCTTTCCACTGAACCGCTATTAAGCGGGTCGACCATTTATCTTCACGCCAAGGGGTCACTTTGTCGGCGACAAAAGGATTAATGAAAATAGCAACCCCTTCCTTTTTCTGCGACCCGATACTCCAAAACGCGCATGCCCCACTTATATGATTTTGTCCCCATATATATTTCCATTGTTGTGAGATATCATTTGCAGTCGTGGAGTCTGTGATGTGAGTTTCCTGCAATAAGAGAAACTGAGGTGTACGGGGATGAGCGTTACCTCTCCAAGCACTCAACCAATGAGATATGTCGTCCTTTTTAAATCCACGGACATTTTGGGACAGATCCCGGCGTAGCAAAGTTCTCCATATGTTTGCCCTTTTCAGGGACAAACTCCAGATCTTTTAGCATATGTAAGCTAGTATATAAATCCTGATGCGAGAGGTCGAAGTATGCGTGATTATATTCTGGACTCACTAATGAACAATCTTTGTGGAGGTCAGACCAACGCGATCTACCATCCTTCTCACGGCTCTCTGATTGTGCTGGTTTAACGCCCCTAATTTCCGGAGTCAACTTCGCGTAGCCTTTAGTATCAGAGGGGACCCATTCCTGGTCCCGTGTTGTGTTCATCATTTGTCTGAGTATTGGTGGGAATGGCCACATACGCATGTGATCTCTAAAGAATACGGGATGTTTAGTGATAAGTCCGTTTCAATTAGACAAACAAAGAGAAGCTTCTTTCTTTTCTCGAGTACCGTCGATGACAAAAAGTTGGTCGGACATACTCGACGTTGGGATGATAAAGACTCACTATTTAGAGCGGAACCTTTATCATTCTATATTTTCCAACCTATAAATGTATTATAACAGGTAAAACCTGGAGATTAAGATAACAAACGCTGTTCTCTAATAATCTCTAGCGCCATTTACTTTCGATAATTTATGGGATCTTTGTCTAGCAAGGTCACTCATAATGTGTGGATCACTTACGTGTTTACGTTCTTTTTCTGGTCTGCACGGAGGTATGTTTTTTAGATCTATAGCAAAATTAGAATATAAGATTGACATGTCCGATATGTTGCAGCATCTTATTCCAACAGGTCGTTGCCGGTTATGTCTTTGTGGTTACACAGTCCAATAAACCTGTCGGTGTTGTCAAGGGAATTCAGGGTATTTCGCAGCTTTTTTTCTCATTTCCTGGTGGCTATTTCGCTGATCGTACCCGTCGAGACGCAATCCTCAGGATTTCTGGTCTGATCGGCATCATTGGTGCGATTATCACATTTCTATCAGTAGAAATGACATCAATCCAGGGCCTTTACGTAGCTTTTGGACTTTGGGGACTTTTTGCAGCTTTGCAGAGTCCTCCCATGGAAGCTCTTTTTGCAGATTCCATCCCTCCAGGGAAAAGAAGCTTCCCATTCATGATCAAATACAATATTAGCAACTTGGCGCAGATGTTGGGTCCAGTTTTGAGTATTTTGCTTTTTTTGCATTATGGGGATGAGTGGCAAGTACCGGAGCTCAAGTTGGTGCTTGAATTCGGGTGTGTGTTGATTGCTATTAGCTCCTTCATATTATTTCACTTCGATGACGACCGAGCCAAGGACTATAAGATTAAAGATGAAAAAGAGGAGACAAAATTGCCAAATCATATGGCCGTGGCGTCGCCACTGTGCACCCCAAAGCTCGTCGGAAATGGCAGTGAGATTGATTTGGTTTATGATTACCCTGATGAAGACGAAATCTCTATAGATGATAAATCTCCCACAGAAAAGACGGTATTGCTGCTAACGCAAGGTAAAACTGTTCAGGAATTGGTTTTAGAGCGTCAGCAGCACTCGGAACATGTTGACGACGACGACGAGGGATATATGGCCCATCTTGAAGCCAAGTTTCTCTGCTTCCGCACTAAACACGTACCATACGTCTTGTTCGTATCGGACTTTATCATCAGCAACGGAGCTGGTATGACCATCAATTTTTTCCCTCTATTTTTCAAGGAGGAATACGGACTTACGCCGATTTGCGTGTGTACGCTCTTCATGAGTCAGCCACTCGTTGTCATGATCTTGTCATTTCTTGCACAGCGTCTGTCCAAGTCATGCGGTCGTATGCCAATTATTGCTTTCACGCGAGCTTTTTCAGTGGCTTGTCTGCTCTCGATGGCGTACGCGCAGCCGATAAAATTACAAATTGTGTTGTTCCTCTTGCGTGGCGGCATGATGCGCTGCTCCCAGCCTTTGCGTCGGTCCATTCTTATGGATTACGTGCCAAAAAATATTCGTGCTCGCTGGAACGCGCTCGAGGGTTTATCAGTCTTTTCCTGGTCGGGAAGTGCTGTGCTTGGAGGCTTTCTCATCGATGCATATGGTTATCGCGTGTGCTTTATCATCACGTCGCTTGTTTACTGCGTTGGTCTTGGAGCAGAAATGATTTTGCTACCGCTGACGAAGCACGCCGTGGAAAGATAGACAATCTGAATGCAACGCGCTACATTGTCGTTCATACCATCAAGTTTAGTTTTTTGTGCTGCAGCATACTTCTCGCTGAAGTTAGTGTTAAAACTGTTAGGATGTTAAGAGATAGAGCAATTGCGAAGCCCCGTTGCATATTCAAAGCATATGATTACCGTCGACTCGACATCCTGGCTACTGATCCGTTATACTGCTGACGCAGCATTTTCATGGTTCAAAAATATGGAAACGGATTGGATGAAAAGGAAGCGATAGATCTCTTTCTGTTAATAGTCTTCATCCGACGCTGTGTGGGAATGAATGGACACAGCGAGCGAAGTCGACATTAAAATTGTCACCCTTGTCCAGATAACATTCAGGACGCGCTGAAAGCATGCAAAGAAGCGAGCGTATCAGCAATAGTGCTTATGGTGGACGAAGTTAGTTCTCCTCCAGATCGCTGGAGCAAGCGCTTCGGAGCCCAGAGTGGTCCCAGCTCGATGCAATAGTTCGGGCCGCAGATACCTCAGTTCAGCGCTGGAAGCGCCTGGACTTGATGGATATATTCATATTCCGTTGTTTGGAGTTTTGTTTACTTCATCCCACCGCATTAAACCCTTCAACGAAAAAAATGGGGTCAAATGCATTCAATAATTTTTATGTGTAACGTAATTCACCAGATAATGGCGCCAAAATGAGTACCGGTATTTAAGCTTTTTGGTCACCATTTTGGCACTTTTAAGCCAATCGCATCGAGACAAGTACATGTGCGTCAGCTGGTATGTTCATAAAACTAAGCCGTTAATTTTTGTCTTCTCCAGTGGCGCACAAATGGCAGATTATGGCAGGAGCTCTATTGAGGAGAACAACTACTATTGTGGTTTATTTTTGTCAGACGGACCAAAAAAACATACGGGAGCAACGAGATAAATAATATTTTAGCTACTACTTTGTATAAGAGAAATATCAGTGGACTGGTTTTTAGCGCGATGTCGTGTGATTTGCTCGCCGGGCGCCATAAACTGATGTTGTGAAAAGCCTGCCAGTGATTGGGAGTGTTTTTGGATATCGTGTCACTGATTGGTTATCGAGAATTTTTCCGCCATAAACTGATGACCCGTCATAATCTGATGAATTCCGTTAACCTAAAGTAAGACAGTTTATTCATCACTAGTATCACTTTCACAGTTGCAGTATAGCGAGTTGCACTTTGGGTAACAATATTCATTGTGTGTAACCAATCAAATTGCTGGTTAATCCACGTCTCGACACGATGACTCTTAAAAAAATTAAGGTCAGCGAATCGAGCTAAGTCATAACTTACTGCTCTTCGTTCTGTGCCTTAAGGGTCCGTTCGGCCCGCAACTGCTGCACTATTCCTTCGTTCATCACATCGGTGGGGTGCGGGCTAGTGGCCGAAAAACTACGTCTCTAAGGTCTAGGGTTAATGGACCCTAGATGAGAAAGATGATTCGAATCAGGTCGGAGGAGTTGACCTTCTCGAGACGGGGGTGTTCTCGGGTCGGAATCTTCATCGGAGAACGAGTTAGTGTCGATACTTAGTTAAAAGGCACTGATCGGGAAACTTCGTCCAATCAGGCCAGCCAATAAAACGATAGATAACGAGAAACCACGAAAACCACGATAAAACTAGGATTTTCCAACAGTAAACCGCAACGTTAACTCCACGAAACATTTCCGATTAATAAAAACGTGTTCAAAACACGTGCGCGTGAGGGGGTGAGGGTCGAAAACCTAAGAAAATCCCGTCGGGGGACTTCCGGTAAGCCAAAATGCGTCTATGCGCGTCTTAACCGGGGATTAAGTTGAGCTACAGGAGCCTAGTTAACCCTGTGCTCCCAATGACCGCGACACGTGGCGGAACGACTCTTTGATTAGGGGTAAATTCAATCCTGTTATTATATATGCAATATTTACTATCTAATGTAATATACACCAACTTATGTAACCCACCCCATACTTCAATCTTGATCAACTTGTCACAAAGTTGTCCCGGTATCACCATAAACAAATCTTCAATACTTCTTCAGCCTGATCCGTACCACTTTAGACCGAACTTGGCCGATCCTGATCCAGTTCTCTGCCGATCTTCAACCAACCCGACCTTCAAGTATCAATTGAAATCAGCTCAGGGTCGGCTTGTTGGGATGTTTTACATCCGATTCAACACTGATCTTGGCTGAAAATCCTTCTTTCTCAGCACCTGGAAGCTGATTCAGGGCCGATCTAGGCCTGTTCAGGACCGGCTCGGGAACTAGGTCTAATCAGCCCCAAATCGCCTCGCACTGCCTCGAACCACCTCAGAATCAACTAGACATCGACATCTCCCGTTCGCTCAACCCTGTTTTCGACCTCCGTTATATGTTAAACCGCGAGGTTGAACTAAACTCGGCACTCCTCCTAGAGTCGGACCCAATCTGATCTTTTAATGCTGATTCGGAACAAGTTCGTTGACCCCTGCCGCTTGTTTCAGCTGCTATACCCCATAAAGCTGACTATTTCACACATTGGGCCCCGTCATACACTTGGTCTTCATACTATAGGGCGGGGCCAAATCGTTCGGCCGGTTAAACGCGATCTCCATATCATTCGAACCACTTGGATCGGCGATGATCCACTCCAATGACCAGGTTCTACCGCGTCTGATATATCAAACCGTCCATAACACTGCTTATCACATATGTCTTGACCGGTCCGGTCTTGCACGAACCCATTTCGGTCTGGATATTCACATCCGATCGTGATATTTACTGGTCCGTTGTTCTCAGGGACAGGGTGTGACAACGGCATCATCTTGTTTTTTCTCCAAGTTTTACGATAGTCCGTTATCACTTATGTACCATCTGAGTGGAACCAACCTGTCCCACCCATCAACGGTTCTTTCTTGATGGGTGTTCCCACAGCCACGAATCAATAGCCGTATGTGGAACACTTACTCCTGATTTTTGTTGAATCACTCTACCATACTATCTCCCACTCAGTGCCTTCACAAAAATAAGTTATGGAAGAGTTGATAACACTAAAAAAAGCGGAAATTTTAAAATTATTTTTTTCATAGTTGCTTTTTTTAATGCTGGTGTCTTGGGCTTCATTAACTATTTAGATGATCCATTCCTACATAAAATTTTATAGCAATACCTTCTTTTTCGCTTGCTTTAGATAACATGAAAATTATGCATCTCACTATGCTTTGATACCTGTACATTACATCCTGAAATTTCGGGCAATGGATAAAATGATTTATCCAACTATAAACTAGACGTAAAACGGATTGAAAATGACGACGTCACATAAATATGATGGTCATTATACGGCTTTCCTAGATCGCAGTACGCCTTTAGCATATCAAGTCTATGCCCATGATTTGCGGTACGTGAGAGTATTTAGGATACTTGATCAATTCAAATTGTAACCCAACTGGAACAGCTTGTTAGTCGTAAACCGTAACTTTGTCACTATGTTACCATAAATTCCCGTGCAAAACTGTTTAAACAACATGTTAAATATTTAAAACCATTTAAAACAATTGATTCACCCTTTGACGAAGTTTGTGGATTTGAGTCACTTTTTGGAATATTCCCAATTAACGCGAGCAGAGTCCGGTCTCGTCTAGAGTCCGGAGAGAAAATATATTCAATACCTCATGATAGTGACACGATTTAGTTTGAGGACGACTCAATCTTTGCTGGCTAGCAGCCAACCTTTCTAACCGGCAGCCAACCGTCAGGAGTCGCTTTTCTAAAATGACAGAGCGGCGCAACGCCGTCCCGATGTGGCGCAAGCAGGAGGTTCTGGTTTGGATCCAAAAACATGGTGGAGGAGTTCCAAACAGAGCGATTGCTCACTACCGCTCACTCGGTTTACATGTTGATGGAGCCGCGATACGAAGATGGTGGCGCTCGCGTGAGGAGATTTTGGCGGAAGATCCGCACCAGAAGCGACTCCAAGGAGGTGGCCGCAAGCCGCTGTCATTACGACTCAAATTTTCGAGAAAAGTTCGCGCATTCCGATGACGCTCAGCGCTTGCCTGAGTGCTGTGCTGATAGCCAGCGTGACACCTTCAACCTTGATGTGTTGGACGAGGCTCTTGACGAGGTTGGATTAGTCATTGACGAGTAAAGTGAGAGACATAGGAGCTACTTATGCATTCTACAAAAGACCGTCCCTCTACCACAGTCTGTTGCATCCCTCAGCATGCCCTTGGGGAATAAATTCCCACGCACAACGCCTACAATCCATCATGGACCCAAGCACGCGGTCGCGAACCCGTGCCGGAGGTATCATCTCTTGATGTCTCATTTCACTCGTGACTATACATCTTAGTTTTGGTCATGGCTTCGAGAACCACTTTCGTTTACTTTTAGGATGTCACAAAATCAGTAATTAAATTCCATTTTAATGGAAATATTTCGGCCTCAACCCGGCTACTAACATATAGAAGACCGGACTCTGTTCGGGAAAATCCGTTATGTAATATAACTGGATCTTGTGGGCTTTTTGTTTTGTCGCATAGCAGGTACAGGCAGTACCAAAGTTTGATGGAATATTTGACAAGTATAACGAGCTTCTAGGGCCAATGTTCTCTTGTTGAGTCAACGTAATGTTGAATTAAGGGGTTCTGCAACTTTGGTTCACCTTAACGCATGCTTTATCCGTCTGGATAGTACCTTGATAGGCCGAGACACCAGCATAGTATAGCACACATCCAGGATCCGTAGTAAAGCCAAAACTTCTTTATCCACTAGCCCATAGTTAACTTCATTAGTGCACTTGATCACTTCTAGATACCACAGAGACAACAACGCAGCCCATCTACCCAGCCGGCCATCAATTCCATTTGCCGTAAGAAGCCATGACAGGGTTGACCAGCCCTTATTTTAAAGTACACTTGCTGTCGTTCAGCAATGCTACGAAGCAGGAGGATTACTACATCAAGACATACAGACCAAAATAATGCTAAGTGGGATAAGCCGATGCAGATGGATGGGATCAGGGATACTCCGCTTGCTTAGTGCCGCGAGGTACTATTTGACAATCAGGTGACAAGGATGAAGATATTGAAGATGTAGGTAGGTCACCATGTTTGGTACTTGATTATTGGGATAAAATCAGTATACGTTTCTCTTTCTAAGACAAAAGTCGCAATTGTTTTATGGCAGAAAGCTAACTACCCCCCCTCCCTTGTCATTATTGGTTTACCCGGGGAAGGTTACGGAGGGCCCATCAGAAGTTCATTGACCGGGAGTCCCAAAGTTTTAATACTCACCTAAGTCGCCCGGGTATGCAACACTGTTTAGTTGTTTCAGAGGGGAAGGTGAAGTTTTGGCTGACAGTAGAAGACGGTGGAGACAGATTTGAAGTTAACGTTTCTTCGAATAAGATTGAAGTGGCCCCTTACTTTCTTTTGTTGTGTTGACCGATCGAGTCTTCTCGGTTCTGTACCCGCAGTATACTAAAGTGAGTATATGTGCTGCTTGCTTTCCGGTGAAGATTTCCGACCAGGAGCGACCTTAACCCTGACCTTTTCCGCTGCCCTAACCACGCAGCTTGACCGTTCTCTCGGGTGTCCAAGAAGAGAGCGTAATCGCGGGTGCACAAGGGCGAGTATAGGTCATCCTGTTAATAATCGTGACCAAGGTGATGGTGATCATAGCTCAGGTTGATGCCGACCTAGATCATGATACAAAGCGGAGTACCCCACCCGGATGTTGGTCGTTTGCCCCCCCCCCGTTGATCTAGCTATAATTGGATTGACTGTATCTAATTGCAAAACAAAAAAACACCATTTGTTTATGGTACACTATATCAGTTCGGAAGTAGTCATGACTCTCCGACGAGGAATCCAGAGCGGGGGAAACTCTTCGGTCGAGTCTTTGGACTCATTCTCATCCAAAGAAAAAGTATCCGGAAGAGGTGATCTTTCGAAGTCCTCAGTAATGTCTTCGTCGTCGTCCGCTTTGAGCAGGTTTGACACCTCTAGCGCTCGACTCTCCCGTCACCGAAACACTCATCCTTCCATCTTCAGCAGCATTGGGGGCGATATGCCTTCCACCAATGCACCCGAAACAACGGCCTCAACAAATTTGACAGGTTTTGGTCTTTCGTCCACTAGGGACTCGCGGTGATATCCAGGATCACGAAGAGATCCGGTCACGCGCACCATTGTGGTGTAGCCGCTCTCAGAAATTCCTTCTGAGACCTTTCAGAAATTGTGAAAAGGGTGAACAAAAAAGAGTGTCATCCATGCCTGTGTTTTGGGGAAACTGCCTATATAATTTTAGAACCGAGGATCTATTGACTCAGCCGTGTTAGTTGAGCCCACCGAGAAGGCGATCACCATCTGACCAATCAGATGCCCAGCTGAAAGATGAACTTTGCCCTAACGTCCATTGACGGTGTGTTTTCTTGGCCGTTCGGTTAGGAGCCTCTAACCGAGGGGATTCAAATAGAGGTGAGATTTTCCCTTATATCAACTGGAGTGACATAACATGTATTCAAAGTACAGTCCGAAAATACATTCTTGATGGTACTTATCAATGATTAATCATATTTCAAAATAACAAAAAATTATATTAGATATACTTCAAGTACTACACCAGCAATCTCACTCACGGCCTTCTTATTCAAGATTAACTTCCTTTGCACGGAGTTTGCCAGGATCCTCAATATTCCTATCTTCAAGTTTAGAGCTTTGAAATTGCATGGAGTGGATCCATTCCGTAGCAAAACCAACGATAAGCGTTCTGATACAATATCACTTTGGTATCAATATAGGCGGATGAAACCGCCGCAATCTCCGCTAAACACGATGAAGAAGCTGATAGCTACAAAAAGGATCCCCAGCAACATTACGATGATGCACATTATTGTCTTATGTTGCGTCCTGCGGCCCTTTTTCTAAAATAATAATCCGAGTACTCACCAAAATGGAAGGCTGATATAAGAAAAATGTATGGATGAGGCTTTTTGTCTGGATAAGCCGTTTGTCTAGCAGCTGGTAGTGTGGTGTAGTCGATCACGACGATTCTTTCCGAGGTTCGATGCAAAATACATGCAGTGTACTTGCAATCGTTTGAATTTTGAGACGAACCTTGTCGTTCTCTTTGAAAATGGCAACATCAGAACGGATCACGTTATTCCGAGTGCGAATGCAAATCTATCGGGAAGAGACCCGTCGGATCAAGTGCATAAGATTATTTGTGTGCTAGGCTCATCTACAGAAGAAGAAATGGCCTTTGTACTGGAAGAATCTGCCAAACAAGTTATCTTGCAGCACGGCTTTTATCCAAAGGTACGTCAAAAATCGTTTATGCACGTGCGAGATCATCGATTTGACTTTAGTGAATAAGAAAAAATAGCGTCCATTACTGGAATTATTCGCGGATTCCAACCGGCCGACAGTGGACTCGCTCTCCCGGATGCTCAAGTTTAACCCTGCAGAGCTTATTTCCGTTCTAAAGGCACTGGAACAACCGTACTGGGCACCTTCATTAAAAAAATTCCGTAAGGAAAAGAGTTGGATTCGCTATATATCCCGCAGACTTACTTGTGCCATTCGTGGCTGCAGGCCGATGATCACGTGTGTGTCGAGACGTTTAATTTCTACTTCGAGTGCGAGAACTGGGTGTGTAGATGACAAAAAAGGAGCAGCAGCGGTTGGTTTTCCAGAGTAAATGCCAATCCATCAAATAGAAGCGCATCATTTGGATCAGATTGATTTTTGAACAGCTTTTTGTTCAAGGAGATCATTGATCTTCACCAGTTCATGTATTAATAAAGTCGCCGACTATTTACCATTGATGGTCATATCGTGCAAGGTCGGACAAGTTGGGGTGCGTGACCGAAGCAATTGCGTATTCCACTTTGGTACTGTTTGCTTGCATCTTCAATGAGCTAGCAAACAGTACACACTTGTTATGAAACGAGTAAAAAGGTCTTCGTCAGCAATTACGTGATAACGATGCGCTGTTGTCGTCAAAAGAATAGCGGGCTGTCACCAATAATTACAGTGGTTGTGCATTGTGGACGTCACAAGTATGACAACAGCAGCACTGAGGCCTACACTTGGTCCGTAAAAAGCTACTGACACGCACCTTTCCACAGCCAACGTAAGCCTTTCACATCAACGAAACCCAAATTATTGACCAGAACAACCCATGCACACATGAGTTGCCACATGAGGCTTGCTGACTATTGTCTATACAAACCTCGATACATTTCAACAAGTATAACACCTTTTAATGATTGGGTTCCAGTAAAACGAACTTTCGAGTCGAAAGATAAGTTGTCCTTCTGCTACTATACCTTCTTTTTCATCTATATTCTTTCTAAGGTCAGCAATATGGCCGGTGATTGTCATTACGGAAGAGGGGTTGAACTCGAATCTAATTGGATATATGATGTGAAAGTGGATATTTGATGTGAGACTATGAAAATTCGAGAAGGACGCATTAAATTTTTTGAACTTGATTGTTCTAAATGATTTAGATCGAGTTATTTCGCATTTAGTTGGTCTTTGAGTTGAGACTAGTGTTGTTATTTCCCCGGGTAATTACCCGGTAACTATCCATCAGTAACATTTTAAGCTAGGTTCTTAACAATGGGAAAAATCGAAGTCATCATATGTATGCTTTATGTATGGTGCATTGGTTGGACAACATCAATGTAGGCTTTCTACACAAACCACACCGTCTTTGCTAAGACCCGTTCTCAACCAAAGCGTTTTTGACGCATGCGTCGCTACGCGCACTGCGATTGGTCAGATGAAAAGTACAAAAAGAGGCGCTCGACGCAATGGTCTGAAGGAGCTGATAAATGGCCAATCCGCATTACTCTTGAGCGAGTTTTCCTACTTTTTGTAACCCGTCCGTGAAGGGTTAGGGGACGCATGCGCTTAAAACGCCTCGGTTGAGACTGGGCCTAAACTTGTATTTTTCCCCGGGTAAATACCATTTTGGTGCATTTTTAACAGGGTATTTACCAGAATTGGTATTTACCAACCTAACAACACTACTTGAGACCAAAGAACAAAAGCATAACGTTAAATTAATAACTGGTCTATATCTAATCAAACATAATAGCATATCACTATTTGATAAGGTGGTATAATATTCCCAAAAGGTGGCTCAAATCCGATCAAAAGGTGACTCAATGGTTTTAAATGGTTTTTACAGTACATGTCGTTTAAACATTTTTACACGGAAATTTCAGGTAAAATAGGAAGCTGAACAGTAACAATGAAGAAGAGGACGAACGTAAAGATGACAAATCGATTTCGGTATATCATACGAGTTTAAATGCGGATTCAACACAACTAAACTAGTTTAAATATACACCATTTTGAGGTCAAACTGGGATCTAGATTGATTCAAAGTGGGAATTTAAGGTTTTAGAAATTTAAGGTTTTAATCAAAGTGGGAAAATAGGCAATTCAATGTGGGAGGAAAATCGTACCTTAGGAAAATTGTAATCATTGAAAAGATTTTTATCATCAAAACGGTTGAGAACTCCTTGGCCTCTTCGCCCGCTTTTTCTCCGTCTCTAGCATCCGCAATAGTCGACGATTTCGAGCTCTTATCACCTAGTATCGCATCATTAGTGTCGACCTTAGCAGACAACAATACGTCTCCAGGGGCAGTCAGTGGTGTACCAGCAAATCCTAATATGTCGACAGCGCATAGATCACCATTGAATGATCAGCCTGCAAAACTTGAATTTGGTCTACGTAATAGGCTGGTGACCGGAAGCAGAAAAAAGGGGTCTGGCCCCAAAAAGCTTGTGACAAGAGGAGATCCCAATAGGGCTAGAAATGAGTGCAAAATTGAGCTAGCTTACCTCAGGGAGAAGGTGGCACAGCTCGAATTGGAATTGAGAGCGCTCAAACTGCATCCCAGAGCGCAACCGCGAGTTCTTCGTCAGCATGGCTTCAACCAGGAACAAAATTGTACGAAACAGGAAGAAGATTCGGGTTCGACTTTGTCACTGACAGGATGGGTGCAGCTACCGACGGTGTGGAAGGAGGTTGCATGTCGCCAACGTAGAGGGAGGGAATAACCGGAGCGGGAGAACGTCCGGCTCAAACTAATTGTGGAAATCAGATCAAAATGGCAAAATGGTTGGAAAATTTTCTGCAGAAAGAGCAAAGCAACAGGTTGGAAACATATTTGGATGCAATCGTGGGAGATGCCGAGCTGGTGTTAATGAAGTGTTGGACTTTTGTGTTCCAGGTTGTTGATTGCTCTAGCTTGTCTCAAACAAAAAAATCCAAGTATTCGCAAGGGCGCACACTAGATTTTCGCGCTGATGTGAATAGCTTTAGGGATTTAATTGCACATCTGGACAGGGCGTATAAGGAAGTGGACTCTGTGTTTGCTGCGAACGAATTGGCAACAATGAAGATGACGCATCGCGATGCTCGGATGCGTGAAGGAGCTGACTGCATGTATTTCGATATTTACGCTAACAAACTGATGCCCTTTGGCATGCGCGCCACGGCACAAGCGGTGTGGGATCACTTTAAAGGTGCCGAGAAACATCGTGGCAACATGTACGAAGGGTTAGGTAGCGAATGTAAGAGCAGGTCACGTTATGATGGTGCAACTTATTTTGTATAACTGACATTCATTATCCAATTTCATAAAGCACTTAGCGACACCAAATACACCGGACACAATTATTGAGGATTTGCTAAAGATTTTTTTTGCCGACAATGCGCGTGCCGACTTCCATGCCCAGCAGGTACTACGACGATATGTTGAAGAAGACCGTGATATTGTAATTTGGGTTGCGAGTGTTGTACCACTCGAATTCGACGACCAACGCGTTAAGGGTCTTGGTTTCCGTCATCAAGGGTATGCTCTTACAATAAAAGCGAAGATTTCGACGCCAAATGCTGAATTTTCACTCTTACAGCTGTGCTCGTTAGTGTCACCAGAGAAAGTGGATCATATGGTGTATGGTCCCGCGGCTGTACGTGCACTGACAGACTTCATGTTGGGAACCGTGGCGGGCAATATTACAGGAACTTATTGAGAAACGTTTTGATCGATCAAGCTGCTCAGACTTAGGGGCGTTCTTATTTTCCCACGGGAGCTCCCGGGAGAAAAAATCGAAACCTGATTGGACAATAAAATTTGAACAGCCTGTTTTTTGTTACCCTCTGCTCCTGATTTCCGTCCCGCTCCCGCCGCCAAAAAAAGTTGGTGGAAGAACGGGAGCATAGCCAAAATAAAAAAGATACCAAAAGACTCTTGCAAAGTGGTGGCTTTTGTTCTTTTCTACAAGTACAATAAGTTTGCTAATTTCTTATCAATCAACATGTAGAAGAACTGACAAGCTATATGCTCTTTTAGGTGTGGAGCGTAGCACATAACTCGTCAGGATTGCGAATAGTATCGGGCGGCGACTGTAATGGGGTGCCATTACATAAGTGATATTTAAGTAGAAATATCACAGTTCAATTTCAGACTTAATGTCTGAAATGTGAACCTATTGGAATTATAAGCTCTCTATAAATTCACTTTGAGTAACAGAGTTCTGATATTATTATGAATCTTACAAGTATCCTAATTGATGAAATATCATTCCAGACCAGCTTTATATACATGTTTGTATGATTAGTTTAGATTGCAATTTATAGTTTATTAACTCTAAACATCTAATCATATTCACTTTAACTACCCTCTATCCCAAGTAGCCTTAAGATGTATATATTAATATATATAATATTCTTTAAGTGATTAATTAATATATTAATTTGTCTTTTGGTTAAAGTTTATCTAAGGTAAACTAAAGAGGACCAAATTACATTTGGTCCTAACTAATTTCACGCTTCCTCACTGCAATTTTACAGTGTAAACCAGTAACAGCTAGCCTGTTACACCTGGTAGCACTTAGTGGTCCGTCTTAAAGACCACTGTTCGTTCCGTTCCGCTAGTTAACTAGCGGAGCAAAGGTTTAAGAGCCGCTGGCTGTCATGGCATCAGCCAGTGATCGTGAGCGTCAGCGTCAGCTCGCGCAAGATTTTGTTAGGGAAAACTTCCCTAACTGGTCACAGAGTTCTGTGACCACTGTGATTGAGATGTTTCGGACCGTAGGGCCCGAAATCATCATGGTAAAACCCCGGAGGATACCTTAGAGACGGTTACCCGTTTCAAGAGGATCTATGTTGATCCTCAGGTGCGCAACGCAATATTGCGCTCCCAAACATCAGCAGCAACAGCAGCGCCCGCACCTAGTGCGAGCGTTGAAGTAGTAAAGGCGCGGATTCCGCCCTTTACTAGCGAAGGGGTGAACCCCTTCGTAGGTGGTTCGCAGAGGTGAAAGATGCCCTCTCTGAGCAAAAGATTGTGGACCCACGTTCACAAGCCTTTTTCGCCACCACATGCCTAGGCGGTCGCGCCAGGGCATGAGCGATGAGCCGCAGATCTACTGATGGATCTGCGTTCCTGACGTATCAGGATTTAAAAGCTGAGCTGAAGCTCAACTTTGAAGCTCCAGAAATCGAGCATAGTTGACGTGAAGAGATCATGGAACTCAGGCAGGGCAAGCTGAGCCTACATGCGTACGCCCAGAAAATATAATATTTGTTATCAAATATTGTATACGAGCCGGTGCCTCCTGCCATGCAGGTCACTGGCTTCATGAAGGGACTGAATTACGGTCCCATCAAGCAGAGTCTTTATCGGGTTCCCCCAAAGACTCTGAGGTATGCTATTGACCAAAGCATCCGAGAGAAATTCAGCATGCGTTCAGCAGCAACGCATGCTGGGGTTAGTCAAAAACCTCAACAGCTTTTCGACTTTAACATGCCGCCAATGCAGCATGTTAATCAAAACAATTTATCGAACAGACGAAATTCACACTTCGTCCCGCAACACCAAAACCCGCTCCAGTGCGTGGGCGGAAGAGGTTCAGAACTGATGGACCTATCGGTTGCAGTTGCCTCGACACTGAGGCAACCGAAAAACAAGAATATCCTTCGCTGCTATAGATGCGCGAAGGTGGGACAATACGCCCATAAATGCATGGCGCCGCGTCCGGCGCCACGCAGTCAGCGGACTGGACAGTCCGCTGGTAAGCGACATCAACAGGGGCAACCCTCTGTTGATGCAAAAAACTTCAACAACCAGTAGGGGCGGGGCGCCCTACTGGACGGGTTATGTGAGGAGAATAGCCCCAGACGGGACTATGTCCTGTCAGCATGTGCAGGGTGAAGAGAAACCTCTCATCACCCTGGAGGTTAAGCCGCATGGAAACGATGTCCCCATGCGTGCTCTGTTTGACACAGGAGCGTCAAACAATTTCGTTAAAACTGAGGTTCTAACGTCGTTGAACTTCGTGGAGATTGAATCTCCACGAAGCATGTTGTCAGTCCGGTTAGCAACAGGTGCAACCGTGACTATACCAAAGCGTGTGATTCGCACACGCTTTGAGTTAGACGAACTGTCGTTCGAGGACGAATACATCGTCCTCGATCTTGACGACAAGTTCGATGTTATCTTGGGCATCCCTTGAATGTTTCCAAGCATTCACCAACGATCGACTGGTTAAGCCTGTCGATCGGACTGCGGCGTCTCACAGGATCTGATCACCCTGTGAGTTAATCGGCTGTATCTAATGATACAACCGCAGAGTCAGACAGTCTGGTGGGTAGCGATGGCACCACCAGGTCTGACCCGACTAGATCAGCGGATGGTACACCCGCTGATCAAAGTCCAGAGGGGCTTACACACGCAACGAACGAGTCGTTGCGTGTCAGTAATGTGTACAACACGGGTGAAAAACACTCTTGTGTTGAAGTAACTACTACGTCCGATGACAGTCGTGGTAGAGAGAATATACACACGGTGGGAAGCACCCACCGTGAAAAGAATGAAACCGTCACGGAAGCAAATGACTTCCGTGTCGAAAATAAAGAACTCACGACTGAGAGCAGTCGCGAGTGCATGAGCACCATGGAAGACATGGGTCACCATGAGGAGAAGGCCTTGTGCACGAGTGATGATCACCGTGCAACAGATCAGACGAGTGCGTCTGATATCGCAGCTGTGTCCGTCGAGACGATCAACGTTTTGACGCAGACAGAGACTGGGTTAGCTACCCAGTCTCTCACACTCGACAACCCTCCGAACTAAATTCAGAGGCGATGACCCTTCCAGCCTTGAACTGGAAGAAGTTCGTAAAGAACTTGCGCAATGATCAGATCGAACAGATCTGCGTCATTGTCGCATCGGATGAGGTTGTGAATATTCGTGAACGAATATCCACTTTGCAATTAGAAGGCATTGGGAACGAAATCGTTCCCAATGAACAAACCAAAGTTCAGCGCTTTGAAGCGCAGAGCTGAGAGTCGCTTAAGGCGACTTCTCCGTACTACGAGGTACTTTGGGAATACGCTGACGTATTCTCAGAAGAAGTACCATGTGAGCTCCCTAAAGATAAGGGAACTAGGCACGAAGTACTGTGTCACGCGGCAATGGCCATTGCCGCGTGGCCAAGTTAAAGCGATCGACGAGT
>MIQA02024319.1:0-29386 GCA_001887855.2 Sclerospora graminicola
CGGCATTCGCCGTGGCGATGCGTCTCGCCCGAAGACGTAGACGATCGGTACGGCTTGTGCCTCCCAACGTAAAACGTTGGGTGAAGGCGCATGGCCGCAGGAATGTCTAAGGTATAGGAATTCCCCTTAACACTTTGGACCTTGAAGGGTCCAATGAACTTAGGCAGCAACTTCCGTGTAGGGAAGTTGCTGATTGCATGTGTAGGCAAATTAGTTGTAGATAACATAACTAATTCACCTTTTTGAAAGGAATTTAAATTCTTCCTTCCAGTCTTATCTGCATTTTGCTTCTGCTTGTCAAAAGCGGAAGCAAGTGCATCTTTTACATAGCGTATTACAGCTTGGCGCTGTAATACGAATTCATCTACTGCTTTATTGGCAGTAGATGGGTTGTTTTCGTTGTCTGCAGCCATTGCTGCAGACACATATTCCGCATAAGCAGCTTCAGTTTCTGAAGCTACTTGAGTTTCTTCTGTGGTAACAGTAGAAGACTCATAGGTTTTTTCGAAAGTTGCAACTGCAACTTGTGCATCGACTCGCTCGAAATTTGAGCGGGTCCCTCCCCCACTTAGATTTGGCGTACCGCCAAGTAAAGCCGGGGTTCGTGGATGCCTTAAGCCATTCACGTAGAACGGTGTATGCTTAGTAGAAGCATGCACCGAGTTATTTATTGCAAACTCAGTGAGTGGCAAATAGTCACTCCACTGCTCGAAGGCATGCGCGTATGAACGCAGCATGTCTCCGAGAACGCGGTTAACGCGTTCAGTTTGCCCATCCGTTTCCGGATGGTCCGCAGTTGACATCTTCAACTGCGTGCCCAATAACGAGAACGTTTCTTGCCAGAAACGTCCTGTGAATCTCGGATCACGATCCGAGACTATATTTTCCGGCATTCCGTGTAAGCGGAATACCGTGTCAACGAATATCCGCGCCGTTTGCGCAGCGGTGACATTCGCTGACACTGCAGCAAGATGAACCATCTTGCTGAAGCGATCGACAAAGACCACTATTCCTGTTTTCCGGCTGTGATCAGCCGGAAGACCAAAGATAAAGTCCATGGAAATGGACTTCCAACACTCTGTCGGAACCGGCAGAGATTGGAGGGGAGCCTGCGCAGAGTGCGCAGGCTTGACGCGCTGGCATATCTCGCAAGCGCGGACGTACTTACGTACCAATTTATACTGGTTACACCAGTAGAAATCGCGTGCGAGAGAAGCATACGTCTTCTCTCGACCTTGATGCCCCGAAATCGGTGCATCATGGTACTCAAACAAAATTTGATGTTTGAGATCATCGTCGTTTGGAACGCAATGCGACTAACATCATCTTGGTCTGTGCTATAAAGCAACAGACCATCGTGCAATCGGTAACGATGCACGCAAGCGCGAAGGAACTCTGGAAGTTCCTTGCGCTTCCGATCAGATTGATTACTAAGGTAATCAATCAGCAGACGAGTTTTCTCGTCTGTTTCGTACGCTTGACGACGACAGAGCAGTGCAACGTATTGCGTTGGCTCTGGTTGCCTCCGTTACAGACGGTTTCGTCTCGTAATCGGGGTGTCGTGATAGCGCATCCGCTATCACGTTCAACTTTCCCGGTTTGTATTCAACCGTGAAGTTGTATTCGGCAAAGAATGACAGCCAACGTGCCATTCTTTGAGAGATGTGTGGTGAGTTCACGGCCGTGCGTAACGACGCATGGTCCGTGTAAACCACAAACGGTCTATCTCCTAAGAGATAGATCCGAAACTTTGCCAGTGCATATTTCATGGCAAGGAGTTCCTTGTCATGCACTGGATAGTTGCGCTCGGCTGGGCGCAACTGACGCGATTGATAGTAAATCACGCGATCACGATCATCGTGATCGCGCTGCATCAAGGCGCAGCCGATGGCGAAATCGCTCGCGTCGCAGACGACGTGGAACGGTCGCTCGTTATCGGCGATTGCCAAGAGGGGAGCCTCAGTCAAGCTACGCTTGACTGCATCAAACGCATCTTGGCACTGGGTATCCCAGTGCCATTCGACATCTTTCTTAAGTAATTGAGAAATCCAACTGATTGTGACAAGTCTGGAGAGTTTCCATCTCCGACTTTAGCCGATCAATATCGACCAGCAGAAGATCATTCTTCTGCTGCATTACGAGATGCGCGCTCAAAATGTCGCGAATCTCGTCTCGATGAGAACGATACGTCTTCATCGAGTGAGACATGTCGGCGCTCAAGGCGTTACAGTGCCTCTCGAGCTTGCGGAGCTGGTAACCATGCTCCGCAACAACAACGCCGAGGGAATTACCAACCCCCGCCACCCCTGATTGATAATCAGGGGAATAAGCGTTATATTCTCGAGCGCTTGCTATCGAAGCGCTCGGTTCCCTATAAGAAGGGGCAGCGTACCGAGTATCTGGTACGCTGGTTGGGATATTCCCAAGAGTTTGACTCTTGGGAACCGATTGAGGTGCTAAGGGCGGATGCCCCTGACCTCCTGCAGGAGTTTGAGAAGGAAACTTCTCCTCAAACTCAAAAGAAGCGTCAACACTAGGTGTTGATGGCTGCAAAGCATCGGTACTAGGTGCCGATGCATTAAGAGCATCAATGAGGCTCTTAACACTAGCGGGTACTGAGAAACCTCGGTACCCTCTTAGCTCCTTATCAGTAAGACGAGGAGCTCCCTTGGGACAACAAGGGCACTTCATTGTAGAAGGAACTCCGCAAGAGAGTCCTTCTCTAATGCAAGTAAAATGGATAAACTCCATTTTACCTGAGCGTGAGTGCTTTAAGAAGCGCTCACGGTTTACGTGAATTTTGCTCACGTATTCGTCGGGACCTTTGTTGTAATTTTCAACAAAGGCATTCCAACTTTGAGTAAGGGCGTCCTTATCGTCCCTATTCTTGCGCGACCCTTTCCGGTTCGTATAATAACGAGCCTGATAGAAAAGGTCGATGAAGTACCGACGTCTATCGTCGGTACTGCTTTCAAAATGATGATTGCGAAGGTCTTCGCAATCATCAAGCGCGTTGATGTCAAACAACGGATATTGACAATCGCGCTTGGTGTGCCCACCACTTCCGGGCGCAAGTGTCCATGCTGGGGTCCAAAAACCCACTTTGTACGGAACATGGCGTTCCGTACAACATGGTGATTCAGAAGCAGCGTAAGCCGCTTCTGCGCGTTGTTTCTTGGCAGGTGGAGCACCACCTGCCACCTCAAAGTCGTCTTCGCTACGACCAGGCGAATGACGAGGACCAGGAGGAGCTTTACGCTCCTCATACCACCGTATGACGGAGTTGTCGCTGTCGTAATCGACGGCGTCAGACTCCACTTCGCCATCACTTAACGGCGAAGCAATTCTAGCGGGCTTAAGCTCGCTAGAATCGTTGACAGGGACGGTGTCGTCCTCGCCCTCTTCGGAGTCAGATGACTCTCCGAAGATGTCGTTGGGCTTCTTCTTAGCCACCCGCCTTACGGCAGGTGGAGGCATGGAAGATGTTGCATTCGCGACATCTTCCCGCCCTCTCTTAGACACTGCTTCCGCAGCGTCTACTACGAGAGACAATGGGTCTCTCGGCTTTGTCTTTCTCTTCGACGCTACATTCGTAGCGTCGGCATTCGATGACACCTCTGCACGTGATGCAGAGGTGGTGGCTGCTTTGCAGTATCGGCAGCGCCCTTAAGAGCGCCACCGCGTTTTCCGACCATTTGTTTTCTTTTGGTCGTTGATGGTTAATAACAAAATATCGTTATGACCAACAAGTGCCACCATTCGATTGCCAATATTACAATTATATTATTGGCCAACCAGCTTGAGTGGGGGTGATGTAATGGGGTGCCATTACATAAGTGATATTTAAGTAGAAATATCACAGTTCAATTTCAGACTTAATGTCTGAAATGCGAATATTGGATTATAAGTTGTTATAATCCATCTTGAGAACAGATTCTGATATAATTATCGAATCTAACAAGTAATCTAATGATAAAGATATCATTAGATCAGTTTTATACTACATGTTACTATGATTAGTCTAGGTCTAATTATACTAGTTAGCTCTTAACCACTCATAAATATATTCACTCTTAAACTTACCTTCTAGCACTCAAGTAGCCTTAAGTATATATATTAGTATATATATGCTTAGGTGATAGATTAATTAATAAATTAATTAGTCTTTACTAAAGTTTATCTAAGGTAAACTAAGGAGGACAAATTTTTACATTTGGTCCTGCACAAATTGCACGCTTCCTCACTGCAATCTCACAGTGTAAGACGCGTAACAGTAGCCCTGTTACAGTTTAAGTCTCTATAGAGCTGGCCGTTATGCCCCAGCTGGAGCCGGCTCGGATTATGGTGCAAGTCACCATAGTCCGAGGAAAGATCATGGTTTCGACCAAGATCCGAAGAAACAAACGCATGTAATGAATATCAAAGAAGAAAAAATTAAGAAAGAAAAATTGAAGGCTGGATATCACCAGAGTGGGAAGCTGGTTGGATCAGGATCAAGTCACTATCCTGGTCATCTACCCCTAAAAAGCTGGAGTGGTAAGAGCAGGATTATCCACCTAGCAATGACAGGCCACGTTTTGAAGAACAGGAAGAAAAGCTGGACGGCCAATCACAGAAGGTTACAGACACCGGCCAGAAGCGTGCCCACCACCTTCGCGAGTTGGGTCAGTTCTTACGGACGCATTTGTGGTGTATTCGCTCTCAGAAATTCCTTCTGAGATGCGAACACCCACGGGGGACCCAGATGACTGACTGTCGGAGGGGGTACTCCGTCCATCCAGGTCTTGATCCGATCCGGCATCCAGCCGGCTGATCGGTCACTCCATCACCTTAGTCGTGAGGACTTGGATTGTCCATGTTCTGTAAAGTCACCTTATGTACCCGTCAGCACTGGCGGTTGCGCTCTCATGATGGACCCTAGGGCGAAAAGTTAAAAGTCCGTCGAATAGGAAACGAGAGTTAGGACTAAGGGTAGCTCCTGGGCGGAAGTCTTCACCGGGGAGCAGGATTGGCAATATACTTGAAGTTTGTATACTGCGACGGCTGGACCGAAAATAATCGATGGGCCAGCCAAACCATAGATAATAAAGCGGTAAATCCAGTCGTGTATGTAATAGGGAATCCAAATAACACTCCACAATCTTCCAAAGTAGGCCAAAACGTCACCACACTTTCCAATAGAGATAAACCGTGTTCAAAACACGGGCGACTTGAGTTGAGTATACGCAACGCGGCGACTCCCGGTCAGGGGACTTCCGGTGGTTTACTTAAACCTTCCCCGGGCAAATCTATAGCTTCAAGAGGGGACCTTGTTAGCCCTCCGCTGTGAACCAATAAAAGCGACTTGTGTCTAAGAAAGCGAAACGTATACTGATTTTTATCCCTATATCCAATACAACCTTTTGTGTAACCTACCCAAAATAACCTGGCTGGATAGTTATGTGCCTTATCTAAAATAGCCCTTTGTGTACCGTACACCAAATATCCAGCTCTACCTGGATCTCTTTTGTGTATCGTACACCAAAACCATCCAGCTCCACCTGGATCTCTTTTGTGTAGTGTACACCAAAACCATCCAGCCTGCCTGGATACTCCTTCGTGTACCGTTCACCAAACCATCCGGCTCGGCCTGGATAGCCATCCATCTAGGCCCACTTAGCCGCTGTCGTCAACTCTTCTTGAGCAGCTTAGCATCCATCTCCGGCGTCCCATCCGTCTTCAACAAAGGCACAGCCTTCTTTAAGCAACTACATCGTTTAGACAATCCGCCCCTCGGTAATCCACCATCGGCGGCCATCTGGTCCACCTCTGGCTAGCCCGATTACAAGTCCCTTGATCACGCCCATCTGGATTGATTCCGTGCCTTGCACCATCCTGCCGCTGGTGAATACACCCGGCAGCTACCAGCCTACGTCCTATGATGACGATCCGGGCAGCTGGCTAGGACCATCATTTCTACCAATCAGGTGGATGCATTCACTTCTCATTAGCCCGTTAATTTCCAAGTCACTTCACCACACATTGGGTCCTGAAGATAACTCGACCAAAAATCCTGGGTGGATTGAAAGGTCCGATCTCTCCCCCATCTCTCTCAGACAGCCACGTGTCCCTCATTAGAACACTGCTCGACCAGCCCAAGCAAGCCGGCATCAACACCGGCGCTTTCGATCCGAACCAGTTATTCCACCTGAAGACGGATAGGCTGAAAGAGGCATCCAGCGCTTCACGACCGCTTGGTACCGTTACTGGGCTGTTCCCCGTCACAGAAGATGACGGCAACAGCTGACGTGACACCGCCTTCACCACCGGCAGCAGGCAGACTGGCCGGATTACACCCAGGTTCTTCATAGTACGAGTCTGCCCCTTCAGAAGTGGATTTGACGGACTCATCTGTAGGCATCACCCGCATGACGCTTGGCCCTAGGGGAGCAGCGCGTGTCAAAATGGCCACAAGGTTCGGGGAATACGAAGATCCAGATGTGCCCGATCGGAAGGAAGCCAGGCAGCATAGCGTTCGGACCCCGACGAAGGTGGCGGATCCAGAATCAAGAGGCGAAGACATGGATGTGTGAATTAAGAAAGAATCCTGAGCCGGCAGGCCAGCTGGCCCCCAAGTCACCCCTCGAGTGGACTCTCAAGCTAGCCCTCAAGTGCTCGATCACCTTCAGAGCATGTTTTCGGCGATGATGGAAAGATACTTGGTGGAACAACGTCGGGTTAGTGCCGGCCGCTGCAGTCCAGGGCTGCAGGACCAGCCGGATCATCGTGAGAGTCGGGTGCCCGAACCAGGCCAGCATTAGGCGAGGGAACCGATCGACGAGGACATGGAGTCAGTGCAGCCTAGGGAGAGTGAGCCCCATTCCGTCCCGCCAAGTCGCCGACCTGGACGGCCGGCGAATAGGAAGCCGTCTCTCAGCGACGTGGATATGGAGTCGGTCAGGTCAGCCAGGTGCCACTATGATCCGGATGACCTGGATCTGGGGATGTCTCGCCGAGCCACTATGGCCTCAACCCAAGCTTTTGATCCGGACTCAGGGGCAATTACCAGGGTGCGGATGTCAGCCACGTCCGAGTTGAAGGATTTTACTGGACGAGACATGGATGACGACCAGGCTCGGGGATGTCTAAGCAAGACGAAGTCAGTATTCCTCAGAGACCGGACGCCTGACTATGAGAAGTGCCTGATTTTTGGAGACTTGATGAAGAGTCCAGCAAAACCCTGGATCCAGCAGCATAGCCGGGACGTCCTAGACGATTGCAGGGAGATGGTTGAAAGCTTGGGAGAACAATACCGTGGATCGGGAATGTTGGTGGCACGTCAGTACTTCCATGGCCAGAAGCGGGCAGACGAGACCCCTCTGGAATACCTCCATCGTTTGAACGTCGTAGGCCAAATCCTTTCGACTATATCGTCGAAAGGATGCTGGAAGAAGAGGAAATAGCTTTGAGCTTTAATATGGAACTTTCAGCTATAACATCTGCCCCAACTAAGAACAATTGCCAAACAGCCCTTTTATCATGGTCTGTAATTGTTTTTATCAGGGGTAGATTTAAGCGAAGCCGCTATAGCCAGAGTTGACTTTTCAAATGCAAATATGGATGGAATTGTCATATCTTCGCCATCAACCTGATCGTTAACCTCTTTATTAATAATCCAACCAAAAATTCAAAACCTTGGATAGATTTTGTGGCAGCAAATTTTGCTAAGTTATAATTCAAGCAACCAGCGCCAACAAGTCCAAGACAAAGTAAAGCCAATAAGAGTCATGAAAGCCATCAATACATGATTTGGAACAAAAAGTTAACAGTATCCCCTCGTTTTTTAAAACCCTATAACCTATTTACAAGCTCATACCCTTGTTTGAAGGGATATTTGGTACTTTTGATAGACAAGCAGCACAGCGGGGAGCCCAAGTTTATCTTGAAGTATGCTCCGCGTGGCTTGGGACAAACAGCGAAAGAAATTAGTTATACTATCTATAATGAACACTCTACTGCGCCCTACTAGCATCAATAACCCTCTTCTGGAAGAGTAATTTTTATGGTTATCTTTTAGATGCTCTGTTAGGTTTTGAATTCTTTCAGAAAGAACTGCACATTAAGTATGAGGGCCAACATACCGGTCAAGAAAGATGCCAGCCGGTCGGAAGATGCCTGAGAACAAGTGGAACATTTCATCAGCACGTTGAACGACCGGGAACTGGCAGACTAGCTCGCGCTGCGGCGCCTTAAAAATACTAAGGAGCTGGAGCTGACGCGACGGACTTACCAAAGGGTGAAGAAGCGAGGCCACAAGGCAGCCGTCGGAACGGGCGGTTACAGACCACGTTTTAACCCGGATTAAGGATGCCGACCGCCAACCACTAGGACGGCCCGAGCCGTCCGCATGGTGGCCCGAGAGTCAGATGCGACAAGCTCGGAAGAGGAGTAGCGGTCTGGGGGCGAATCCGAAGAGGCGCAATACCGCTTTCTGTTCTCGGCGGAAGCCACTCAGCAGTCCAGGTTACCATCTGGTTCAGACCATCAGAAGGGTTTTCCGGCTCGAACTGATCAGGACTATCCTAGACGGAAGTGCACTCACTGTGGGCCCATCAAGCATGGCGACAGATACTGCTGGAAGCGGCTGACCTGCAAGAAGAGCGAAAGAAAAGGACATCCAGCGGAACACTGCTTGTTCACCTACAAGACTTGCGAAGAAGTGCACGAGGCTGGACTCTGCCCCATCGAGGAATTTTACAACCAGATGAAGAAGTGGTATGTCCGGACCAAGCTCGAATGTTGCCACCAGGGGTGAAAAAGATGTTAAACTAGATCGCTCGCCAGGTTGGAATCTGATTCGAGCCGATCGGTCTAGGGTTAGTACCTATGCATATGTCGGTAAGGAGGATAATCGAGAAGCAAAGCAAAGCGTAAACGACAATATATGTAAGTTTGACGTTTACGTCACCCGATCCCCGGGCAGCAGGGCTGACCCTTTCCTGATGAGCACTATACGAGCGGACGAATATTCTCGGTCTGAAGTGGTTATGGAATTGAATTTATTACCCGGTGAAATGCGAGGTTAAATACCATTCGTCGAATCAGTGGTTCAAGCCAGCAAAGGCCGATGGTAATATTAATAACCAGTAGGCTACCATGCGTTTTGACTCTGGCAGACGTGTCCATCGTTGGAACCACCTTTGGTCGTAAGGTTGTATGTGATATAGATGGGACGAAGAAGAAGGGGTGTATCGGCATAGGAGAAAGTTCGTACATGACCCAAGGAAGAAAAAGAGTTAAGATGACGCTGGCTGGGTCTTTGGTGTACTACTTTACCGCCTGGCTAGGTAAGCTAGCCGGGCAGAATGCAATTCTGGGGATGGACTCTATGGTACCAGCCGGTATACGACTGGATTTATCTCATGGGACATTGACGTTGTCTGACGAGGTGTAGATCCAGTTGGCTGACCGGCGGCCTCTATATGGTGCCCACATCTAGTTCCTCAGGTTAGGCCAGTTTGTAACGGTGCCAGTGGGAAGGACGGTGGAAGTAACTGTGCGACCACTCTACAGGCGGCGTAAGTTATGGCTGACTAGGGGCGAGTGTTGGGTGCCCTCGTTCGTTAAAGGGAAAGGTCACCTCAATTACATAAGCGTGACCAACATCTCAGAACAGCCCCTCACCTTGCATGAGGACGTCATCATTGGAATGTGGCTGGCCGAGAACAAAGTGCCCCGCCGGCCAGGTTATGTCTCTATTGGCTCGAGACGCTATATCGAGTGGCAAAACCTGGCTTAGCAGTCCACTACAGATTTGATCAGTGAGGAAGAACCTGTGGAGGAAGACCAGACGCCAATGGTGGCTAAACCAGAGTACCGAACTCCCTCTAGAATACTGCCGCAGAACCGGCTATTGCCGAATCCGGCTGAATGTTCCGGTGTCCACGCCGTCTAAGACGGGTGAACAGCTAGATCAGGAGAGGAAACAAGTCGGAGTCACATGTGCGGCCACCTCCGATGCTGGCTTGCCCGGTGTTCAGGATGATGCTGGATCGACTAATCCACCTGACCTGGATTCGGAATTAGCCAAAGATGACCAGATCTGCATTCATGAAGGGGGCGATCTATACGTCGAAGGCATGGAAGATCAGATGGCAGTGTTACCTGAGGTGACTCCCTGCCTACCAGCAGTTACTATGGACGATCTACAGGTTAGAGATCCAGACGTGGACACTCCGGAGGAGATCGACAGGCTGAAGGATATCATATGGAAAAGGAAATATCTACTGATCGGCCCAGGTAATGCACTACCCCCAGCCGCCCATGAGGCGGTATGCGACATCGATACCAAGCCGGTAGCGCAAAGGTGCCGGAGAGTCGCCCCCCAGTATCGGGAAAAGCTGTTGGAGCTCATTAAAGGACTGCTGGTCACCAAGTTAATCCATCCGTCCACCTCGCCATGGGCGTCACCCATCGTGATCATTATTAAGAAGAACGGGGTGTATATAAGGTTGTGCATTGACTACCGACTGGTGAACCGGCTGACTAAGCTAATGGTTTACCCGATGCCGTTGATTACCGACTTGCTGACGGATCTAGACAAAGCGTTGTCGTATTGCTCGTTGGACATGGCTAGTGGATTTTGGGTGTGTAACAGGCTAGCTGTTACAGGCTTACTCTGTTAGAATCGCAAGTGAGGACGCGTGCAATTGGTTAGAAACAAATTTAATTTGTTTCTCGATAGTTTAAATAAGATTAAACTATGTCTAGACTATTTAATTAATTAAATAGTCCTAGCTATTTATATGAATATATAACTACGACACGTGGCTACAAGACGGTAAGTTTAACAGTGAATATATTGATGAGTGGTTTAGAGCTAACTACTACAATTAGATCTAGACTAATCATATAAACATGTAATGTAAATCTTATCTAATAATACTCTTCTTATTAGATCTCTTCTTAGATTCAATAATTATATCAGAATCTGTTTCTCAGGGTGAATTATAACAACTTATAATCCAATATTCGCATTTCAGACAGCAAGTCTGAAATTGAACTGTGATATTTCAACTTAAATACTACTTATGTAATTGTACTCCATTACACGGAGGGTATGCCCCTGTGGAAGACGGATGGGACGCCGAAGGTGGATGCTTGGTCGCTAAAGGAGAATCGAAGTCGGCGGCCAGGTGTGTCCAGGTCGAGGTGGATGGCTATCCAGGTCGATCCGGATATTTAGTGTACGATACACAAAGGGGTGAGCTGGATATTTGGTGTACGGTACACAAAGGGCATCCAGACGGGGCTATTTTAGGTAAGGCACATAACTATCCAGCCAGGTTATTTTGGGTAGGTTACACAAAAGGTTGTATTGGATTTAGGGATAAAAATCAGTATACGTTTCGCTTTCTAAGACGCAAGTCACTTTCATAGGTTCACAGCAGAGAGCTAACAAGGTCCCCTCTTGCTGCTATTGGTTTTCCCGGGGAATATTTAAGGAACCCACCGGAAGTCCCCTGACCGGGAGTCGTCGCGCTACATATACTCAACTCAAGTCGCCCGTGTTTTGAACACGGTTATATCTCTATTTGAAAGTGTGGTGACGTTTTGGCCTACTGTGGAAGATTGTGGAGTGTTATTTGGATTCCCTATTACACACAAGACTGGATTTACCCCTTTATTATCTTTGGTTTTTTGGTCAATCGATTATTCTCGGTCCAGCCGTTGCGGTATACAAACTTCAAGTATAAAGCCAATCCTGCTCCCCGGTGAAGATTTCCGCCCAGGAGCAACCCTAGTCCTAATCCTCGTCCCCCTATTCGACGGACTTTAACTTTTCGCCCTAGGGTCCACCAAGGGAGCGTAAGCGCCTGTGCTGACGGGTACACAAGGTGACTTTACAGAACATGGACCATCCAAGTCGTCACAGCCAAGGTGATGGAAGTGACCGATCTAGCCGGCTGGATGCTGGCTCGGACCAAGCCTGGATGGGCTGAGTACCACCTCCAACAGTCAGTCATATGGGACCCCGTGGGTGTTCGCATCTCAGAAGGAATTTCTGAGAGCGACTACACCAGAAAACCGAAGCTTAAAAATGCGCGAATTGTGGAAAAGCCGGTCACGTACAAGCGAAGTGTCGAAGTACAACCAGCAACAACAAAAAGATAGAATTCGAACAATATCCGGATAGAAGAAGTTTATTACGTCGCAAATCTCGTTAGAAACATTATTTCCTACGGTGTCTTAAAGAAAAAGGGATGCGAGATGATCTACATGAATGGACGAAGACTGATGATCCATCGTGCGACGAGCAAACTTATTTTTCAGATTGAAACGACCAACAAGGTACTCGCAGCTAACGTCAAATTGGATATACCAAAAAAACGATGGAAATACAGTGTTTTCGATATTGGAAGAAAGTGAAAGGGAAATTAACAAGGGCTCAAACATCCCTCATGCATTTTCACACAAGACGGGGGCATTTAAATTATGATGCAATCGAAAAACTAGCGAAGAACCGAAGCGTGGCATCCAATTAACTGACACGACGAGATTAAACTGTCTGACTTGCGCCCAAGGCAAGCAAACAAAAAAGACCAGATCCAAAAGGGACAGTGAATAAAACGCGCCTACAGACAGAATTGGTGGTACTATTTGTTCAGACCAAAAAGGTATCCCAAGGATAGATTTGGGAATGGGTGCATGGAAAATTTGTTGATTTCAAGTTCAACTACGTGCGAGGTTTTGCAAAAACAAAGGACGTCGCAGCAAAACAAAGTTCGAACATTTCTTGACTTATTTCAAACGGCAGTTTAACTGCAAAATCCATGTTTTAAGATGGAGGCACAGAACATTAGAACTTTGACGGCTTTTGCAGAAACACTGGGATATCCAGGTACATAAGTGAAACCGGGAACCAATCAAGCAATGGAAAGCAGAAAGAATGCACCGAACCATCGTGAATATGGCTCGGTGCATGATGTTCTCATGCGGATTAAGTACTCACTGGAAAAGTTCCACATGTTGGCGATATAGTAGGTTTTGGCTCGCCATGCAGAGTATCCCGGAATCCCGGTAAGGTTCGCTAGCGCATAGGGCCCAGGAAAAAAATATCGTTGGAAAAAGCGAGGAAATTAAAGGTTTCAAGGTTCTGCTAAAATTGGAGCGCAGAATGGTCGTCACACAGCATATAAAAAACATCGAAACACTAGACTAAGTGCAGAACCAGAAAATCAAGAAAAACTTTACTAGAAATACAAAAGTTAGAAGGACAGCCCAAGAAACCGCTGAAACACAAGAAAAAAACAAGTCGAAACACAAGAAAAAGAAGGTCTGGGAGCGCGAAAGACACCAAACCAGAAGCTTCGCATGAAAAGATAATCAAGTGTCGAATGATGCAGATCATGGAGTGGTTGAAGAGAAAGCTCCTGCCGACCAAGGAACGGTGAATCGGATCACTGAAATGGATCCAAAAATTTTCACACAAGCCATGAAAAGCATAAACAGCGACAAATGGAAGCTGTACATTCAAGAAGAAATACAGGCTCTCGAAAATAATAACGTGTGGAAAATAGTCGACATGCCCGAGGAATGTGAACCGCTGCACACGAAGTAAGTTTTTAAAACCAAACTTGACGAAAATGGAAATATCAAGCGATATAAGGCAAGTCTTGTCGCGTGTGGCAACGAGCAAAGGATCGGGATAGACTATACTCTGACTTTCGCCGCGGTCATAGAGATGACCACCGTGAAAAATTATACTTGATCTAGCCTACAAACAAAACGTCCGCGCCAAGCACGGAGACATTCCGAATGCCTATGTTATGGCAAGTGAAAGTGAACACGATTTTTTTTGTTTTTTACCTCAAGGCATGGAAGTAAAGGACGGTTTTTCGAAAGGACAAGAGGACAATTAAAAGTACTGAAGCTGGAGAAATTCCTGTACGGTTTGAAACAAGCGGGACGCCTATGGAACAAATTAACCCATGCAAAATTAATGACGTTGGGATTCCAGCAGTGCATCAGCGACATGTGCCTGTATTTTATGAATACCGAAGCCGAAATTACGATAGTTGGAGTCTACGTAGACGACCTACTGGTTACTGTGACTCTGGTAGATAAATTCTTTGTTGACATGAAAATGCTGAATATAAAAGATCTTGGAAAAGTCTCAAATTTTCTAAAGATGTGTGTGATTTACGACGACATCAAGATGTACTCACTCGATCAAGTAATGATGATCGACAACCTTTTGAGAGATTTCGATCTATTGGAGGTTAACCGCGAAATGTGCCTATATCTTAGGAATACGAAGATCTGAATTTAAAAGACAACGAAGCACTTCTGAAGACTGGAAGTGTATATGTCAAGACCTTTCAATCTCAGGTCGGCAGCCTTCTATGAATAACTCGTTGCTCTAGACCGGATGTATCTTTTGCAGTCCATAAGGCAACTCGACGAACGCATGCGCCAAGAATGTTTGATTGGAATTCGGCTAAGCGAGTTGCAAAATATTTGAAAGGGACGAAGCAATTAAAGCTACATATGGCAAGCTTAAGCAACGACAGAAATGAAATCAAGATAGAAGATTTCAGTGACTCTGATTTCGCAGGGGCTAAGGACGACAGGAAGTCTACTACAGGTAGATTAATCACTTCGGACGACATCATTGTAAACCGGATGTGCAAAAAACAAGGCGGCGTCTCTTTGTCGACGATGAGAGCTGAATTTTATGCGGCTTCAAAAGATTCAAGTCGAAATGCTGGTATATCGAGAACTTTTACAGGAAGTAGGACTGAAAATCGAAAGGCCCATGGTGTAACAGGCTAACTATTACACGGCTTACACTGTAAAAATTGCAGTAAGGAAGCGTGCAATTGAGTAGGACCAAATGTAAATTTGGTCCTCCTTAGTTTACCTTAGATAAAATTAGAAAAGACTAATTAATTTGTTAATTAATCACTATATAAACCTAAGGCTACGTGTCAGGAAGAAGGTAAGTTTAAAAGTGAATATATTAATGAGTGGTTAAGAACTAACTAGTATAATTAGACCTAGACTAATCATAGTAACATGTAGTATAAAGCTGATCTAATGATATCTTTATCATTAGATTACTTGTTAGATTCGATAATTATATCAGAATCTGTTCTCAAGATGGATTATAACAACTTATAATCCAATATTCGCATTTCAGACATTAAGTCTGAAATTGAACTGTGATATTTCTACTTAAATATCACTTATGTAATGGCACCCCATTACATCACCCCCCACTCAAGCTGGTTGGCCAATAATATAATTGTAATATTGGCCAATCGAATGGTGGCACTTGTTGGTCATAACGATATTCTGTTATAACTCATCTTCTGACCATAAGAACAAATGGTCAGCAAACGCAGCGGCGCTCTTAAGGGCGCTGCCGATACTGCAAAAGCAGCCACCACCTCTGCATCACGTGCAGAGGTGTCATCGAATGCCGACGCTACGAATGTAGCGTCGAAGAGAAAGACAAAGCCGAGAGACCCATTGTCTCTCGTAGTAGACGCTGCGGAAGCAGTGTCTAAGAGAGGGCGGGAAGATGTCGCGAATGCAACATCTTCCATGCCTCCACCTGCCGTAAGGCGGGTGGCTAAGAAGAAGCCCAACGACATCTTCGGAGAGTCATCTGACTCCGAAGAGGGCGAGGACGACACCGTCCCTGTCAACGATTCTAGCGAGCTTAAGCCCGCTAGAATTGCTTCGCCGTTAAGTGATGGCGAAGTGGAGTCTGACGCCGTCGATTACGACAGCGACAACTCCGTCATACGGTGGTATGAGGAGCGTAAAGCTCCTCCTGGTCCTCGTCATTCGCCTGGTCGTAGCGAAGACGACTTTGAGGTGGCAGGTGGTGCTCCACCTGCCAAGAAACAACGCGCAGAAGCGGCTTACGCTGCTTCTGAATCACCATGTCGTACGGAACGCCATGTTCCGTACAAAGTGGGGTTTTGGACCCCAGCATGGACGCTTGCGCCCGGAAGTGGTGGGCACACCAAGCGCGATTGTCAATATCCGTTGTTTGAGACATTAACGCGCTTGATCGCAGTACCGACGATAGACGTCGGTACTTCATCGACCTTTTCTATCAGGCTCGTTATTACACGAACCGGAAAGGGTCGCGCAAGAATAGGGACGATAAGGACGCCCTTACTCAAAGTTGGAATGCCTTTGTTGAAAATTACAACAAAGGTCCCGACGAATACGTGAGCAAAATTCACGTAAACCGCGAGCGCTTCTTAAAGCACTCACGCTCAGGTAAAATGTAGTTCATCCATTTTTCTTGCATTAGAGAAGTACTCTCTTGCGGAGTTCCTTCTACAATATAGCCCTTGTTGTCCCAAGGGAGCTCCTCGTCTTACTGATAAGGAGCTAAGAGGGTACCGAGGTTTCTCAGTACCCGCTAGTGTTAAGAGCCTCATTGATGCTCTTAATGCATCGGCACCTAGTACCGATGCTTTGCAGCCATCAACACCTAGTGTTGACGCTTCTTTTGAGTTTGAGGAGAAGTTTCCTTCTCAAACTCCTGCAGGAGGTCAGGGGCATCCGCCCTTAGCACCTCAATCGGTTCCCAAGAGTCAAACACTTGGGAATATCCCAACCAGCGTACCAGGTACTCGGTACGCTGCCCCTTCTTATAGGGAACCGAGCGCTTCGATAGCAAGCGCTCGAGAATATAACGCTTATTCCCCTGATTATCAATCAGGGGCGGCGGGGGTTGGTAATTCCCTCGGCGTTGTTGTTGCGGAGCATGGTTACCAGCTCCGCAAGCTCGAGAGGCACTGTAACGCCTTGAGCGCCGACATGTCTCACTCGATGAAGACGTATCGTTCTCATCGAGACGAGATTCGCGACATTTTGAGCGCGCATCTCGTAATGCAGCAGAAGAATGATCTTCTGCTGGTCGATATTAATCGGCTAAAGTCGGAGATGGAAACTCTCCAGACTTCTCACAATCAGTTGGAGACCGATTACAAGTCTCTCTTGGGAGACTTGAAGAAGAACGGCATTCGCCGTGGCGATGCGTCTCGTCCGAAGACGTAGACGATCGGTACGGCTTGAGCCTCCCAACGTAAAACGTTGGGTGAAGGCGCATGGCCGCGGGAATGTCTAAAGTGTAGGCATTCCCCTTAACACTTTGGACCTTAAAGGGTCCAATGAACTTAGGGAGCAACTTCCGTGAAGGGAAGTTGCTAATTGCATGTGTAGGCAGATTAGTTGTAGATAACATAACTAATTCACCTTTTTGAAAGGAATTTGTGTTTTTCCTTCCGTTTTTATCTGCATTTTGCTTCTGCTTGTCAAAAGCGGAAGCAAGTGCATCTTTTACATAGCGTATTACAGCTTGGCGCTGTAATACGAATTCATCTACTGCTTTATTGGCAGTAGATGGGTTGTTTTCGTTGTCTGCAGCCATTGCTGCAGACACATATTCCGCATAAGCAGCTTCAGTTTCTGAAGCTACTTGAGTTTCTTCTGTGGTAACAGTAGAAGACTCATAGGTTTTTTCGAAAGTTGCAACTGCAACTTGTGCATCGACTCGCTCGAAATTTGAGCGGGTCCCTCCCCCACTTAGATTTGGCGTACCGCCAAGTAAAGCCGGGGTTCGTCTGGGTGCCTTAAGGCATTCACGTAGAACGGTGTATGCTTAGTAGAAGCATGCACCGAGTTATTTATTGCAAACTCAGTGAGTGGCAAATAGTCACTCCATTGCTCGAAGGCATGCGCGTATGAACGCAGCATGTCTCCGAGAACGCGGTTAACGCGTTCAGTTTGCCCATCCGTTTCCGGATGGTCCGCAGTTGACATCTTCAACTGCGTGCCCAATAACGAGAACGTTTCTTGCCAGAAACGTCCTGTGAATCTCGGATCACGATCCGAGACTATGTTTTCCGGCATTCCGTGTAAGCGGAATACCGTGTCAACGAATATCCGCGCCGTTTGCGCAGCGGTGACATTCGCTGACACTGCAGCAAGATGAACCATCTTGCTGAAGCGGTCGACAAAGACCACTATTCCTGTTTTCCGGCTGTGATCAGCCGGAAGACCAAAGATAAAGTCTATGGAAATGGACTTCCAACACTCTGTCGGAACCGGCAGGGATTGGAGGGGAGCCTGCGCAGAGTGCGCAGGCTTGACGCGCTGGCAAATCTCGCAAGCGCGTACGTACTTGCGTACCCATTTATACTGGTTACGCCAGTAGAAATCGCGTGCGAGAGAAGCATACGTCTTCTCTCGACCTTGATGCCCCGAAATCGGTGCATCATGGTACTCAACCAAAAGTTGATGTTTGAGATCATCGTCGTTTGGAACGACGATGCGACTAACATCATCTTGGTCTGTGCTATAAAGCAACAGACCATCGTGCAATCGATAACGATGCACGCAAGCGCGAAGGAACTCTGGAAGTTCCTTGCGCTTCCGATCAGATTGATTACTAAGGTAATCAATCAGCAGACGAGTTTCCTCGTCTGTTTCGTACGCTTGACGTAGCTGTCGTACGAGTGACGACGACAGAGCAGTGCAACGTATTGCGTTTGCACTGGTTGCCTCCGTTACAGACGGTTTCGTCTCGTAATCGGGGCGTCGTGATAGCGCATCCGCTATTACGTTCAACTTTCCCGGTTTGTATTCAACCGTGAAGTTGTATTCGGCAAAGAATGACAGCCAACGTGCCATTCTTTGAGAGATGTGTGGTGAATTCACGGCCGTGCGTAACGACGCATGGTCCGTGTAAACCACAAACGGTCTATCTCCTAAGAGATAGATCCGAAACTTTGCCAGTGCATATTTCATGGCAAGGAGTTCCTTGTCATGCACTGGATAGTTGCGCTCGGCTGGGCGCAACTGACGCGATTGATAGTAAATCACGCGATCACGATCATCGTGATCGCGCTGCATCAAGGCGCAGCCGATGGCGAAATCGCTCGCGTCGCAGACGACGTGGAACGGTCGCTCGTTATCGGCGATTGCCAAGAGGGGAGCCTCAGTCAAGCTACGCTTGACTGCATCAAACGCATCTTGGCACTGGGTATCCCAGTGCCATTCGACATCTTTCTTAAGTAATTGAGAAAGAGGTCGAATTAAACCGGCATAATTGCACGAATATTTGTGCAAGTATGTCGCCGACCCAAGGAACTTTCGAAGTTCCTTGACGTTGTTTGGCGTAGGCCATTTAACGATCACCCTGATCTTTTCCGGATCAGGGCGCACTCCGTTCTTGCCCACAAAGCAGCCAAGAACGGGTATCTCAGGTGCACCAAAGGTGTACTTCTTTAAATTCGAATAGAGCTTTTGCTTACGCATAAGCTCTAACACCTGACTAAGATTTTCTTTGTGAACATCTGCATCAGTCTTACCATGTTCAGCCTTACTGTGGATGAACATGTCGTCAAAGCAGCTCGGTGCGAATTCTCGCACCGGGCGCAATAGATGCGTGACGCATCTATTGAAATGGCAGCGGCATTTCGAAGCCCCTTCGGCATTACAAGCCACTCCCAAAGCATACCGCTTGGGGTGCTTACAGCCGTGAGAGGGATATCCTTCTCACGCATGAGGATTTGGTAGAAGCCATCCCTCAAGTCGAGAGCACTGAAAACGGTGCTCCCGCTCATGCCATCAATGATGACATCCTTCCGCGGTATCGGCGTCTGCGCCGGTACCGTGGCTGCGTTCAGCTTATTGAAAGCATGAACGATCCTCCACCCACCGGTGGATTTCTTCACGCAAAAGGTGGGACTGGAGTGCGGTGAGGTAGACTCCTGCACATGTCCCGCCTTGCGACGAGTTTCAAAGAACTCGTCGATCGCTTTGATCTGGTCACGCGGCAATGGCCATTGCCGCGTGACACAGTACTTCGTGCCTAGTTCCCTTATCTTTAGGGAGCTCACAAGGTACTTCTTCTGGGAATACGTCAGCGTATTCCCAAAGTACCTCGTAGTACGGAGAAGTCGCCTTAAGCGACTCCCAGCTCTGCGCTTCAAAGCGCTGAACTTTGGTTTGCTCATTGGGAACGAGTTCGTTCCCAATGCCTTCTAATTGTAAAGTGGATATTTGTTCACGAATATCCACAACCTCATCAGATGCGACAATGACGCAGATCTGTTCGATCTGATCATTTCGCAAGTTCTTTACGAACTTCTTCCAGCTCAAGGCTGGAAGGGCCATCACCTCTGAACTTAAGTTCGGAGGGTTGTCAAGTGTGAGAGACTGGGTAGCTAATCCAGTCTCTGTCTGCGTCAAGACGTTGATCGTCTCGACGGACACAGCTGCAAGATCAGACGCACTCGTCTGATCTGTTGTCTGATCTGTTGCACGGTGATTATCACTCGTGCACAAGGCATACTCCTCATGGTGACCACTGCCTACCATGGTATTCGTGCACCCACGACTACTCTCAGTCGTGAGTTATTCATTTTCGAGACGGAAGTTATTTACATCCGTGACGGTTTCATTATTTTCACGGTGGGTGTTTCCCACGTGTGTAACTTCTCTATACCACGACCGTCATTGGTCGTAGTAGTAACTTCAACACGGGAGTTCTTTGCACCCGTGTTGCACACATTACTGACACGAAACGACTCGTTCGTTGCGTGTGTAAGTCCCTCTGGACTTTGGTCAGCGGGTGTACCATCCGCTGACCTAGTCGGATCAGATCTGGTGGTGCCATCGCTACCCACCAAACCGTCTGACTCTGCGGTTGTATCGTTAGATACAGCCGGATTACTCACAGGGTGATCAGATCCTGTGAGAACCGCCGCAGTCGATCGTTGGTTGATGTTTGGTCATCCAAGGGATGCCCAAAATCACATCAAACTTGACGTCAAGATCGAGGACGATGTATTCGTCCTCGAACTACAGTTCATCTAGCTCGAAGAGTGTGCGAATCACACGCTTTGGTACAGTCACGGTTGCACCTGTTGCTAACCGGACTGACAACATGCTTCGTGGAGATTCAATCTCCACGAAGTTCAACGACGTTAGAACCTCAGTTCTAACGAAATTGTTTGACGCTCCTGTGTCAAACAGAGCACGCATGGGGACATCGTTTCCATGCGGCTTCACTTCCAGGGTGATGAGAGGTTTCTCTTCACCCTGCACACGTTGACAGGACATAGTCCCGTCTGGGGCTATTATCCTCACATGCCCGATGTCGGCATGTGAGATAACCCGTCCAGTAGGGCGCCCCGCCCCTACTGGTTGTTGAAGTTTTTTGCATCAACAGAGGGTTGCCCCTGTTGATGTCGCTTACCAGCGGACTGTCCAGTCCGCTGACTGCGTGGCGCCGGACGCGGCGCCATACATTCATGGGCGTAATGGCCCATCTTCGCGCATCGATTGCAGCGAAGGAACTTCTTGTTCTTCGGTTGCCTCGGTGTCGAGGCAACTGCAACCGATAGGTCCATAGGTTCTGGACCTCCTCCGCCCGCGCCCTGGCGCGGGTGTTGGTGTCTCGGGACGAAGTGTGAACTTCGTCTCGATGGGAAGTTGTTAGTATTAACATGCTGCATTGGCGGCATGTTAAAGTCGAAAGGCGCTTGCGCTTTTCGACTAACCCCAGCATGCGCTGCTGATTGACGCATGCTGAATTCCTCCCGGATGCTTTGGTCTATAGCATCCCTCAGAGTCTTTGGGGGAACCCGATAAAGACTCTGTTTGATGGGACCGTCATTCAGTCCCTTCATGAAGCCAGTGACCTGCATGGCAGGGGGCACCGGCTCGTATACAATATTTGATAACAAATATTGTATTTTCTGAGCGTACGCATGTAGGCTCAGCTTACCCTGCTTGAGTTCCATGAACTCTTCACGGCAACTAAGCTCCATTTCTTGAGCTTCAAAGTTGAGCTTCAGCTCAGCTTTCAAATCCTGATACGTCAGGAACGCAGATCCATCAGTGGATCTGCGGCTCATCGCCCATGCCCTGGCGCGACCGCCTAGGCATGTGGTGGCGAAATAAGCTTGTGAACGCGGGTCCACAATCTTTTGCACAGAGAAGGACATCTTCCACCTCTTCGAACCACCTACGAAGGGGTTCACCCCCTTCGCCAGTAAAGGGCGGAATCTGCGCCTTTACCCCTTCAACGCTCGCACTAGGTGCGGGCGCTGTTACTGTTGATGTTTGCGAGCGCAATATTGCGTTACGCACTTGAGGATCAAGATACATCCTCTTGAAACGGGTAACCGTCTCTAAGCCCTCCTCCAGGGTTTTACCACGGAGGAGAGAGATGATCTCGGGCCCTATGGTCCGGATCATCTCTATCACAGTGGCCACAGTACTCTGTGTCCAGTTGGGGAAGTTTTCCCTAACTAAATCTTGCGCGAGCTGACGCTCACGTTCACTGGCTGTTGCAATGACAGCCAGCGGCTCTTAAACCTTCGTTCCGCGAGTTAACTAGCGGAACGCGTCAGCAGTGGTCGTTTAGACGGACCACGAAGTGCTACCAGGTGTAACAGGGCAACTGTTACGCGGCTTACACTGTGATGAGGAAGCGTGCAATTGAGTAGGACCAAATGTAAATTTGGTCCCCTTTAGTTTACCTTAGATAAACAATAAGCAAAGACTAATTAATTTATTAATCAATCTCTTAAGTATATATACACTCCTACCCAATATATGATGCTCTAAGGGCTACTTGAGTGCTAGAAGGTAAGTTTAAGAGTGAATATATTTATGAGTGGTTAAGAGCTAACTAGTATAATTCGACCTAGACTAATCAAAGTAACATGTAGTATAAAACTGATCTAATGATATCTTTATCATTAGATTACTTGTTAGATACAATAATAATATCAGAATCTGTTCTCAAGATGGATTATAACAAGTTATAATCCAATATTCGCATTCAGACATTAAGTCTGAAATTGAACTGTGATATTTCTACTTAAATATCACTTATGTGATGGCACCCCATTACATAAACCGTAACCCTGCCTCGCTCCAGTAAGAGCCACCAGTGGAGTATTTTTTTCTTTAATGTCGACCTCGTACTCCCCTAATCCGAGTCGATCATCGCATCTTTCCATCGCCAGCTGCATTGGGGCGATATGCCTTCCCCCAATGCACCCAACACAACGTCTTCAACAAATTTGACAGGTTTTGGTCTTTCGCCTCGCGGTAATATCCAGGACCACCAAGAGATTCGGGCACGCGTACACCGCTCTCAGAAATTCCTTCTGAGATGCGAATACTTACGGGGGGCCCAGATGACTGACTGTCGGAGGGGGTACTCCGCCCATCCAGGTCTTGGTCCGAGTCAGCATCCAGTCGGCTGGATCGGTCACTTCCATCACCTTGGCTGTGGCGACTTGGATGGTTCATGTTCTGTAAAGCTCACCTTGTGTACCCGTCAGCACTGGCGGTTACACACTTGGTGGACTCTAGCGCGAAAAGTTAAAAGTCCGTCGAATAGGGGAAAGAGGGTTACGACTAGGAGTTCTTCTAGTCGGAAATCCTTGATCAAGTTGGGCTAAAAAGCAGTTGATGGAGGCCATAGGTGGCCAAGAGACGGATACGAGGCTCCAGGGAGGCTTGTAAGAGCCGGACCGAGCCCCGCGATTACTCAGCGGCCAAGAAGAAGAAGTTGGAGATGGCGACCAGTCTTGGTGCCGTCCAAGTCGAGATGGGTGACCATCCAAGCTGGTCATGCTATTTTGGGTATGTTACACAAATGTCCAGGTCGCGCTGGTCACGCTTTTTCAGGTTAGGTACATAAACGGCCAGTTGGAGCTGGTCATGCTATTTTAGGTGAGATACACCAGAGATTTATATTGGATTTAGGGATAAATATCAATATATGTTTCTCTTTCGAAGACATAAGTCACTATTGGTCCACAGCAGAGGGCTAACAAGGTCCCCTCTAGTTGTGATTAGTTTGCCCGGGGAAGGTTGAAAGGAACCCACCGAAGGGTCCTGACTGGCAATCGTAGAAAAACTCTATAATCACTAACGTCGCCCGTATTTAGAACATGGTTGAGTGGTATTGGAAAGGAAAGTGAAGTTTTGGCTTACTGTGGAAGATCGTAGAATATTGCTTAGATTTCCTGACTTCGCATAAGATTGGAGTAATCCCTTTATTATCTTTGGTTAGGCTGGCCGATCGATTAATCTCGGTCCAGCATTGGCGGTATACTAAACTCAAGTATAGCGCCAGTCAACTCCCCGGTGAAGATTTCCACCCAGGAGCAACCCTAGTTCTAACCCTCGTCCACCTATTCAAACCGGCTTTAACGTTTCGCCCTGGAGTCCATCAAGAGAGCGTAACCGCAAGTGCTGACGGGTGAGCTTATACTAGATGGATCGCTCAAGTCGTCACGGCGAAGGTGATGGAACTGACCGGTCCAGCCAGCTTGATGCTGGCTCGGACCAATACCTGAATAGACGGAGTAACCCCTCCGACAGTTAGTCATCTGAGGCCCCCGTCGGTGTTAGCATCTCGGAAGGAATTTCCGAGAGTAACTACACCACATTTGAGACTGCTCTTTCCAAACTGTCGCTACCAAGCTCTTTTTGAAAACTAAGATTGTGCTTCTCGTTGCGGTTACGTAGAAGTGACGCAATAATTGTAGTTATCTTAGATGTCCAGGAAAAAACCACTCCCATTAACCACACAAGTTTGATCCTTCGATTCCTGCAATAGCGCCGTCCCAATTTTCAAAAATATTGTTTTGGGGCCAAGTCCCATTTTTCCTATATGCCTCATGTATCACTACATGCTTCAGCATCATCACGGATGCCCCGTACCCCCACTGACACGTTACTAGCGTCACCTGTGGGTTCCGTTGCTTCCGAAGGTCATAATTCAGCGAATTCAGTCACGTTTTGGTTCGATTCATCCAGCGCATTTATAAACTACTGTAGCCTACCTTCCACTCATGTCGTAGCCACGCTCTCCGTCAATTTTGGCACTTGGTTTTCCAATTTATGAGCCACCACACGGTGCTGGCTTTCAGACACTTCTACTATGCTAATGCAAAGGGTTAAACGATCCGTCATTTGCGACAAGTTGCTCCCAAGTGTCGACGCATCCACTAGCTCTTGATGATTGGCTTGCCGCGCGGTTGTGCCAGTGCAGTTGACCATTTTCACTATTGACGTGCTCGTGGTAATGACGGGTGCGGTTGTGCCAGTGCAGTTGACCATTTTCACTATTGACGTGCTCGTGGTAATTACGGGTCCTCGTATGAGTGAGTCGGTCTTGGTGTCGTTTTATAAGGTGATCGAACAATGATGAAACGTCACCGCCGCTGCGTAATAATGCATAGTGCAACTACTGAGACGATTTTAAACAAGACTTGAAGTTCATTAGGTAATGCAACGTCAGTACTCGACTTGGTCGTCATGAATGCTCACAAATTGAAGCTTGTCGAGCTTAATGCGGGGCGAGAGGCACTGGTGGCATATTTAATCGTCCGAGAAATTTATAGCGCGTCCATTTTTCAGTTCGCCCTCGATACCCCGTTCCAAAACAGCCAATCTATGTGCACTTGCAGCCTGTTCAGTAGCAATAGCTTCTTTATGTCACTTCTGCTGTTTCACTTCTTGGCACGCGCCATACAGAGCTCTTGTACACAAGTCACTTCAACCTCACTTACCGTCACCCCTGCAATGGATCAGTTAAAGTTCGGTCCAAGGTGGTACGAACCAGGTTGAAGATCAGTCGAAGATCGGTATACAGTGGTATCGGGACAACTATGTGGCAAGACAGTTAAGATCGAAGTATGAGGTAGGCCACATAGGTTGATGTATGGCACATTAGGTATTAGATATTGCATATAAAATAACAGGTTGGATTTACCCCCTATACAAAGAGTTGCTCCGCCACGGGTCGCGGTCATTGGGAGCACAGGCCCTGTAGCTCAACTAAGTTCCCGGTTGAGACGCGCATTTACGCGTTTGGGCTCACCGGAAGTCCCCCGATGGGACTATTTAAGGTTTCTAATCGTCACTCTCACGCTCCGTGTTTTGAACGCATTTTACTAATTGGAACGGTTTTTGTGGCGATAACGTTGTGGTTTTACTGTTGAAGATCGTGATAATATCGTGGTTTTTCCGTGATTTCTTGGTTATTTCCCGTTTGTTGGTCGGCCCGGTCAGTTGAAGAATCCCGACCCGACCTTTGCGATACTCACACGTAATATGATCCCTGATTTGTCCTCCGGTGAAGGTTTTCACCCGAGAACCCCACTCCCCGTCTTGAGAGGTCACATCCTCCGACCTCATTCGGAACATTTTCCTCATCTAGTCCACCTGAGTGAGTGTAACCACCGAATACCAATGGATACACAAGGTTAGATGAAGCTGAATATGGTTCTATCGCGCTTGACGACCCGTCAGAAGACCGGGAGGATTGGATCCGTCATCATAGTTATGATTCGTCCGATCCTGACGCTGATCGGGATCAACGGAGTTCCCCCTCCGATAATTGGTCGTTCCGGGCCAGTGGGAATCCGACTTTCCCCAAACGTTCGGTAATGGATTTGGAATCGGCTCCATCACATCATAAACTTTCCTTCTTCCGACTCGTTAGGTTTCGATATGCAAATTTTGTCCTCATCGGTCCGAGTATCTCTAGTAACCTGTTAATTTTTGCCAATTCGCCCAACAGAGCTGGATCCAAAACCATGACTCCAACTTAATCTCGCATGGCGAATGTGACCAGATGATCTGCACTATTGTTCCACTCTCTTCTAACATGTAGCATTTCATGCACTGGTGATCTCCCCAGGGCTGACATCAATCGGTTATTAACCAATTTAGTCTGGGGGAGTTGCCGTCAATCTCTCCAGTGATTTGTCTAAACACTAGATTGGAGTCGCCACATGTGATGATCCGCCCCCGGCCAGCAAATCGAGACATAGCAGCAGTCCTCGGTATTTCGCTTCATTCACCGTTATGCCAGGCATGAAATCTGATCACTTCTCACTCGGGCAGCTTCCACAAGATGGCGCTGTAAGCGCCCACTCCCTTCTTGACGCTGGCCGACCCATCAAAATTCAGCACCATTAACTTTTCTGTTGGGGCGACTGTTGGTGGTGGAATTATGATGGACTGCCGTGGCTGCTTCCGAGTATCAAAGCTTCGTCCACCTCTGTTCTTGGTGTGATGCTGTCCCCTAGTGCACCCAGTATCTCTTCTGCTTATTTAAGGCATTTATCGCTTCCAGGGATCACTGAGACAGCAATGCAGCTTATCTACCCAGCCGACCATCAATTCCATTCGCGGTAACAAGCCTTGACAAGGTCGACCGCTTCGATATCACCTTAATAGGCCGGGATACCAACATCGTAAAACATACATCCAGGATCCGTAACAAAGGCCAGCACTTCTTTGTCCACCAACCCCTTGTTCAGTATTCAAAGTTTGGCTGGCGAACATCACGGGGCAGTATACACCATCGTGGCTTGTACTAAGGCAGCTTAAATGACCCACTCATTAGCATAGATGATGACCACTGGTATCTTATCTGGATCAAAGTCGGTGTGGTCGCCATATTTTCTTTTAGCATTCCAAAGGACACCCTCGCCCTGGTCTGTGGTCATCAGACCTGGCCGGATTTTTGTGTGTCGGTAATCTGGTCGCCTTCTTATTGGCCAAAATAGCAGCACTTCTTCCTCCCGGTCTTGCTTTCGAAACTTATGGCAATCCACCTCCCACAATTCATATAGTACTGCAGCGTAGAACGCAAAATCCTCGATGAAGCGGATATTGTAGTTAAGGCTGCCTAAGATTCGACTATTTTTTTACGACGAGCATCACAGGTGACCCTAGCTTTAAGACTTGTATAGAGGTTCGGGAGTTTATCAGGTCTTAAAGTGCAAGTACAAACGAGTCATTTCTTATTCTTAGACCCGAAGGTGTCCATTTCAGATTGGTACGGTGTACCAGTGGTCAATTTGTGCGGTATTTGGGGTATGAATTAGGTCACGGGAATATTTGTATGAGAAATTGGGCACTTCGTCTTCGAAACGTGCAAAGACGGTTGATCACAATGCCACCTTTTGGTGGTAGATAGAGTGACTCTGTTCAATGCAGTGGTAATACCTTCCATCATGTTCACGTCCAAAGTGTTTGCCCCCCCAGTGGAAATAATGCAGCTATTGATTCATTTACAAAAATGTTTTATTTGGCGGTCCACCACTAAAGAGGACGTTAGTGTACGACATAAGATCTCCCCAAACCTTACTTATACTCCAAAACAAGCTGGGGGAGTCGGATTGATTGCGCTCCCAATAGCTATTTGGGTTCAACGGCTAAAGGAAACAACCAAATGGTTAATTACGGCAGAGGACGTGTATAATCAGGCTTGGATGTCATGGAGGGGCTTTGGACTGGGTTGACGATAATACTTATATATCTTCAAGGGTTAGAGGTAAATGGTTTCACATTAAACAACGGCTTTGCAACGGAAGCCAAGTCCATTATCGGAGGAAATAGAGCAATGGTTAGGGCCCAATCAAAACGAGAGTAAAGGATTACGTGGCCAGGTACTTGAAAGGCATGATTCAGAATATGAAAGCGTCACGTGGAATGGTACCAGGACAACTCCTCACTGTGAACATTGACATAGACACAATTCATCATCACAGATTGATGTCAGCACAGTTGGAAGCATTTTGGGGTACGTTCAACTGGACAGGAAATCCTTCGATTAGAGAGGAGCGGACGACCAGTCTTGGGGTGAGAAAATACGATCGGATTCCAGCAGTGACCATCCCCGCTTTAGAAATCAGGCGAATTCTCGCGATGAGTTTACTTGGTTGGTGTTGTCATCTCAACCTAGTTCACATACATATGCAATGTTATGTAGATGGATATGTACGATTATCCTTGTTCACCAAAACGTGGCAGTGGGGAACTACATAGGTCACTACTCACCCATACAATTATTTCAAGCACCAGAAATTCTACAGGGTTTCACTTGGCGGGTCATCCGTCAAGGGTTACTAGAAGGTGAGGAGTCCACCTCTAACAACAAGATTCGATTAGAACAACAGACAACGGGTATTTACTGGAAAGTCTTACCATCGATGCACAAGGAAATCTCAAAATGGAATGCGTTCCAAAATAAGGTTGTAGTCTGCAAACCGCATCCGCAACTGCATATGTATCCTTGGCCATTAGCGGATAGTGTCCGATCAATATGGCGGATATCGTCAAGTATTCGGAGATATTTCAAACAAGTGTATTTTCAAGCGATCGCAATTACTCTACCATATACCACCCACAAATGGACACTACGGAGAGCACAGGATTCATGGTGGCTTTCGGTTCAGGACCAGACTCCTAAAGAGTTTTGGACGCACGGCCACATCTTGACAGATTATCTATTATGGGTATCCTACAGGGTGGCCAACAGGCTAGCTGT
>MIQA02024320.1:0-19255 GCA_001887855.2 Sclerospora graminicola
CGACCAAAGCATCCGGGAGGAATTCAGCATGCGTCAATCAGTAGCGCATGCTGGGGTTAGTCGAAAAGCGCAAGCGCCTTTCGACTTTAACATGCCGCCAATGCAGCATGTTAATACCAATAACAACTTCCAATCGAGACGAAGTTCACACTTCGTCCCGAGACACCAACACCCGCGCCAGGGCGCGGGCGGAGGAGGTCCAGAACCTATGGACCTATCGGTTGCAGTTGCCTCGACTACCGAGGCAACCGAAGAACAAGAAGTTCCTTCGCTGCAATAGATGCGCGAAGATGGGCCATTACGCCCATGAATGTATGGCGCCGCGTCCGGCGCCACGCAGTCAGCGGACTGGACAGTCCGCTGGTAAGCGACATCAACAGGGGCAACCCTCTGTTGATGCAAAAAACGTCAACAACCAGTAGGGGCGGGGCGCCCTACTGGACGGGTTATCTCGCATGCCGACATCGGGCATGTGAGGATAATAGCCCCAGACGGGACTATGTCCTGTCAACGTGTGCAGGGTGAAGAGAAACCTCTCATCACCCTGGAGGTTAAGCCACATGGAAACGATGTCCCCATGCGTGCTCTGTTTGACACAGGAGCGTCAAACAATTTCGTTAGAACTGAGGTCCTAACGTCGTTGAACTTCGTGGAGATTGAATCTCCACGAAGCATGTTGTCAGTCCGGTTAGCAACAGGTGCAACCGTGACTATACCAAAGCGTGTGATTCGCACACGCTTCGAGTTAGACGAACTGTCGTTCGAGGACGAATACATCGTCCTCGATCTTGACGACAAGTTCGATGTCATCTTGGGCATCCCTTGGATGTCCAAGCATCAACCAACGATCGACTGGGTTAACCTGTCGATCGACTGCGGCGGTCTCACAGGATCTGATCACCCTGTGAGTAATCCGGCTGTATCTAATGATACAACCGCAGAGTCAGACAGTCTGGTGGGTAGCGATGGCACCACCAGATCTGATCCGACTAGGTCAGCGGATGGTACACCCGCTGACCAAAGTCCAGAGGGACTTACACACGCAACGAACGAGTCGTTGCGTGTCAGTAATGTGTGCAACACGGGTGCAAAACACTCCCGTGTTGAAGTTACTACTACGACCGATGACGGTCGTGGTAGAGAGAACATGCACACGGTGGGAAACACCCACCGTGAAAAGAACGAAACCGTCACGGAAGCAAATGACTTCCGTGTCGAAAATATAGAACTCACGACTGAGAGCAGTCGTGAGTGCATGAGCACCATGGTAGACAGTGGTCACCATGAGGAGAAGGCCTTGTGCACGAGTGATGATCACCGTGCAACAGATCAGACGAGTGCGTCTGATCTCGCAGCTGTGTCCGTCGAGACGATCAACGTCTTGACGCAGACAGAGACTGGATTAGCTACCCAGGCTCTCACACTTGACAACCCTCCGAACTATAGTTCAGAGGTAATGGCCCTTCCAGCCTTGAGCTGGAAGAAGTTCGTAAAGAACTTGCGCAATGATCAGATCGAACAGATCTGCGTCATTGTCGCATCTGATGAGGTTGTGGATATTCGTGAACGAATATCCACTTTGCAATTAGAAGGCATTGGGAACGAACTCGTTCCCAACGAGCAAACCAAAGTTCAGCGCTTTGAAGCGCAGAGCTGGGAGTCGCTTAAGGCGACTTCCCCGTACTACGAGGTACTTTGGGAATACGCTGACGTATTCCCAGAAGAAGTACCTTGTGAGCTCCCTAAAGATAAGGGAACTAGGCACGAGATTGATCTCGTGCCTGGCACGAAGTACTGTGTCACGCGGCAATGGCCATTGCTGCGTGACCAAGTTTAAGCAATCGACGAGTTCTTTGAAACTCGTCGCAAAGCGGGACAAGTGCGGGAGTCAACCTCACCGCACTCCAGTCCCACCTTTTGCGTAAAGAAATCCACCGGTGGGTGGCGGATCGTTCGTGTTTTTAATAAGCTGAACGCAGCCACGGTACCGGCGCAGACGCCGATACCGCGGAAGGATATCATCATAGATGGCATGAGCGGGAGCGCCGTGCTCAGTGCTCTCGATTTGAGGGATGGTTTCTACCAAATCCTCATGCGTGAGAAGGATATCCCTCTCACGGCTGTAAGCTCTCCAAGCGGTATGCTTTGGGAGTGGCTTGTTATGCCACAGGGGCTTCGAAATGCCCCTGCCACTTTCAATAGATGCGTCACGCATCTATTGCGCCCGGTGCGAGAATTCGCACCGAGCTACTTTGATGACGTGTTCATCCATAGTAAGGCTGAACATGGTACGACTGATGTAGATGTTCATAAAGAACATCTACGTCAAGTGTTAGAGCTTTTGCGCAAGCACAAGCTCTATGCAAATATGAAGAAGTGCACCTTTGGTGCACCTGAGATACCCGTTCTTGGCTGCATTGTAGGCAAGAACGGAGTGCGCCCTGATCCAGAAAAGATCAGGGTGATCGTTGAATGGCCTACGCCAAACAACGTCAAGGAACTTCGAAAGTTCCTTGGGTTGGCGACATACTCGCACAAATATCCGTGCAATTATACCGGTTTAATCTGACCACTTTCTCAATTAGTTAAGAAAGATGTCGAATGGCACTGGGATGCCCAGTGCCAAGATGCATTTGATGCAGTCAAGCGACTAAAGCTCCCGTCTTGGCAATAGCCGATAACGAGCGACCGTTTCACGTCGTTTGCGACGCGAGTGATTTCGCCATCGGCTACGCCTTTATGCAGCGCGATCACGATGATCGTGATCGCGTGATTTACAATCAATCGCGTCAGTTGCGCCCAGCCGAGCGCAACTACCCAGTGCATGACAAGGAACTCCTTGCCATGAAATATGCTCTGGCAAAGTTTCGGATCTATCTCTTAGGAGATAGACCGTTTGTGGTGTACACGGACCATGCGCCGTTACGCACGGCCGTGAATTCACCACACATCTCTCAAACAATGGCACGTTGGCTGTCATTCTTTGCTGAATACAACTTCACGGTTAAATACAAACCGGGAAAGTTGAACGTGATAGCGGATGCGCTATCACGTCGCCCCGATTACGAGACGAAACCGTCCGTAACGGAGGCAGCCAGTGCAAACGCAATACGTTACATTGCTCTGTCCTCGTCACTCGTACGACAAATACGTCAAGCGTACGAAACAGACGAGGAAACTCGTCTGCTGATTGATTACCTTAGCAATCAATCTGATCGGAAGCGCGAGGAACTTCCAGAGTTCTTCGCGCCTGCGTGCATCGTTATCGATTGCACGATGGTCTGTTGCTTTACAGCACAGACCAAGACGATGTTTGTCGCATCGTCGTTCCAAACGACGATGATCTCAAATATCAAATTTTGTTTGAGTACCATGATGCTCCGATTTCGGGGCATCGAGGTCGAGAGAAGACGTATGCTTCTCTCGCACGCGATTTCTACTGGCGTATAAATGGGTACGCAAGTACGTACGCGCTTGCGAGATAGGCCAGCGCGTCAAGCCTGCGCACTCTGCGCAGGCTCCCCTCCAATCTCTGCCGGTTCCGACAGAGTGTTGGAAGTCCATTTCCATGGACTTTATCTTTGGTCTTCCGGCTGATCACAGTCGGAAGACAGGCATTGTGGTCTTTGTAGACCGCTTCAGCAAGATGGTTCATCTTGCTGCAGTGTCAGCGAATGTCACCGCTGCGCAAACGGCGCGGATATTCGTTGACACGGTATTCCGTTTACACGGAATGCCGGAAAACATAATCTCGGATCGCGATCCGAGATTCACAGGACGTTTCTGGCAAGAAACGTTCTCTTTGTTGGGCACGCAGTTGAAGATATCAACTGCGGACCATCCGGAAACGGATGGGCAAACTGAACGCGTTAACCGCGATCTCGGAGACATGCTGCGTTCATACGTGCATGCCTTCGAGCAATGGAGTGACTATTTGCCACTCACTGAGTTTGCAATCAATAACTCGGCGCAGGCTTCTACTAAGCATACACCGTTCTACGTGAATGCCTTAAGGCATCCACGAACCCCGGCTTTACTTGGCGGTACGCTAAATCTAAGTGGGGGAAGAACCCGCTCAAATTTTTGAGCGAGTCGATGCGCAAGTTGCAGTTGCAACTTGCGAAGAAACTGATGAGTCTTCTACTGTTAACACAGAAGAAACTCAAGTAGCTTCAGAAACTGAGGCTGCTTATGCGAAATATGTGTCTGCAGCAATGGCTGCAGACAATGAAAACAACCCATCTACTACTATAAAAGCAGTAGATGAATTAGTATTACAGCGCCAAGCTGTAATACGCTATGTGAAAGATGCACTTGCTTCCGCTTTTGACAAGCAGAAGCAAAATGCAGATAAGACCGAAAGAAATTTTTTTAATTCCTTTCAAAAAGGTGAGTTAGTTATGTTATCTACAACTAATATGCCTACACATGCAATCAGCAACTTCCCTACACGGAAGTTGCTGCCTAAGTTCATTGGACCCTTCAAGGTCCAAAGTGTTAAGGGGAATGCCTATACTTTAGATACTCCCGCGGCCATGCGCCTTCACCCAACGTTTTACGTTGGGAGGCTCAAGCCGTACCAATCGTCTACGTCTTCGGACGAGACGCATCGCCACGGCGAATGCCGTGCTTCTTCAAGTCTCCCAAGAGAGACTTGTAATCGGTCTCCAACCGATTGTGAGAAGTCTGGAGAGTTTCCATCTCCGACTTTAGTCGATCAATCTCGACCAGCAGAAGATCATTCTTCTGCTGCATCACGAGATGCGCGCTCAGAATGTCGCGAATCTCGTCTCGATGAGAACGATAAGTCTTCATCGAGTGACACATGTCTTCGCTCAAGGCGTTACAGTGCCTCTCGAGCTTGCGGAGCTGGTAACCATGCTCCGCAACAACAACGCCGAGGGAATTACCAACCCCCGCCGCCCCTGATTGATAATCAGGGGAACAAGCGTTACATTCTCGAGCGCTTACTATCGAAGCGCTCGGTTCCCTATAAGAAGGGGCAGCGTACCGAGTATCTGGTACGCTGGTTGGGATATTCCCAAGAGTTTGACTCTTGGGAACCGATTGAGGTGCTAAGGGCGGATGCCCCTGACCTCCTGCAGGAGTTTGAGAAGGAAACTTCTCCTCAAACTCAAAAGAAGCATCAACACTAGGTGTTGATGCTGGTGGCACATCAACACTAGGTGTTGATGGCTGCAAAGCATCGGTACTAGGTGCCGATGCATTAAGAGCATCAATGAGGCTCTTAACACTAGCGGGTACTGAGTAACCTCGGTACCCTCTTAGCTCCTTTTCAGTAAGACGAGGAGCTCCCTTGGGACAACAAGGGCATTTCATGTGAGAAGGAACTCCGCAAGAGAGTCCTTCTCTAATGAAGGTAAAATGGATAAACTCCATTTTATCTGAGCGTGAGTGCTTTAAGAAGCGCTCGCGGTTTACGTGAATTTTGCTCACGTATTCGTCAGACCCTTTGTTGTAATTTTCAACAAAGGCATTCCAACTTTGAGTATGGGCGTCTTTATCGTCCTTTTTCTTGCGCGACCCTTTCCGGTTCGTATAATAACGATCCTGATAGAAAAGGTCGATGAAGCACCGACGTCTATCGTCGGTACTGCGATCAAAAATGATGGTTGCGAAGGTCTTCGAAACCATCAAGCGCGTTAATGTCAAACAACGAATATTGTTAATCGCGCTTGGTGTGCCTACCACCTCCGGGCGCAAGTGTCCATGCTAGGGTCCAAAACCCCACTTTGTTTGAAACATGGCGTTCCGTACAACATGGTGATTCAGAAGCAGCGTAAGCCGCTTGTGCGAGTTGTTCCTTGTAGGGGGAGCACCACCTGTCAAAGTCGTCTTCGCTACAACCAGGCGAATGACGAGGACCGGAAGGAGCCTCACGCTCCTCATACCACCGTTTAACGGAGTTGTCGCTGTCGTAATCGACGGCGTCTGACTCTACTTTGCCATCACTCAACGGCGAAGCAATTCTAGCGGGCTTAAGCTCGCTAGAATCGTTGCCAGGGACGGTATCGTCCTCGCCCTCTTCCTAGGAGTCAGATGGCTCTCCGAAGATGTCATTAGGCTTCTTCTTGGCCACCCGCCTTGCGGCAGGTGGAGGCATGGAAGATGTTGCATTCGCGACATCTTCCCGCCCTCTCTTAGACACTGCTTCCGCAGCGTCTACTACGAGAGACAATGGGTCTCTCGGCTTTGTCTTTCTCTTCGACGCTACATTCGTAGCGTCGGCATTCGATGACACCTCTGCACGTGATGCAGAGGTGGTGGCTGCTTTTGCAGTATCGGCAGCGCCCTTAAGAGCGCCGCTGCATTTGTTGACCATTTGTTCTTATGGTCACAAAAGAGTTATAACAGAATATCGTTATGACAAACAAGTCCCAGGCCAATATTACATTATATTATTGGCCAACCAGCTTGAGTGGGGGGAGTGATGTAATGGGGTGCCATTACATAAGTGATATTTAAGTAGAAATATTACAGTTCAATTTAAGACTTGATGTCTGAAATGTGAATATGGGATTATAAGTTGTTATAATCCACTTTGAGAACAGATTCTGATATCATTATCGAATCTAACAAGTAATCTAATGATAGAAATATCATTCAGACCAGCTTTATACTACATGTTTGTATAATTAGTTTAGCTTTAATTTTAGTTATTAACTCTAAACCACTCATAATATATTCACTATTAAACTTACCTTCTATCGCACAAGTAGCCTTAGGTATATATATTAATACATATATACTTAAGTGAACTATTAATTAATAAATTAATTAGTCTCTATTAAAGTTTATCTAAAGTAAACTAAGGAGGACCAAATTAACATTTGGTCCCACTCAAATTGCACGCTTCCTCACTGCAATTTAACAGTGTAAGCCGCGTAACAGTTGCCCTGTTACATTAAACTTCCCAATGGATCAAGTTGTGTCGTAGCACGACTGTGCGCGTGCCTAGTGACCACGTTCATTAACTAACTCCAAGCTGGGCGAAATTTACTCTAAAAATCAAATGAAGCCTAAAACCGCGATATTTTAGCTCAGTAGCATTTTTTGTTGTGTTTCATGTCTTAACTTGCACCACTTTACTAAATAGCACAGCACTTGCCCCCTTGCGCTAAAAGTCAACCCTAAAATAATATCTAATCTTATGCCAAAACATTTTGTCGTACTTATGGACCGGAGCTTTGGAGGATCGGTTTGTGCCGCACGTCACATACTGATAGATTAGTTGTACCTTCTTTAAGGTACAGGGGCATTGGGTCTTAGAGTTGGCTTTTCTTTGAAACACGAGGTGCTTGTTTTGCGACAGGTGCTGGTTTTCAAAATTGATGCTCTGACTAGTGCTGGTTTTGCGATTTACTCTAACGCAACAGAGTCCCGCTCCCTAGAGCATAAATATGCCGATCGAGCAAGAAAAGATGTAACGTTATCTTACGAACGCAGTGAGATTTTTCTCGTGAAACTAACAACGTCTTCAAAGCCAAGTGCGATTTTCTGGACTGTAGTACGAGAAAACATCCAGTCTGTTAACAAAGAAGCTGTCCATGCGTTAGAGTGAACATGCTTCCAGCGCTTACGACATAGCCAAAGCAAACAGTGCGTCAAGTCAGAGGCTTGGCGGATGACTCAATCGACTAAAACATGCTGTTAGGCGGTAGCTCGGTAGCTCTGGCGTGATGATGACATCATACGGGAATGGTTCTGGCGGAACAGCCCATGTATCGCCTATACATACAGGTCGATCGGCAATAGTCAAACATTTAAGTGGCGAAGGAATATATGCAGTTGCTCGTGTCATACGAGATCGCAACGCTTTCGGTGAGAAAGAGCTATCACTACGGACCGGAGGCATTATAAAGGTGCTGTCACGGAAGCGCACTGGATATCTGAAATGTGAAGTAGACGATAAGGTTGGTTACGTTACGTCCTCCAAATTGGAATTTCTTGACGCTGAAACTACAGGGGTTGACAATGATAATAGTACTATCACCTCTATAGGAGCTCGGCGCTCAACTGAAAAGCAGCGCAACAAAATGCGGCAGAAAAAATGATTATAAAGATGAAGCATGAGACGAATGGCGCTAGCGAGTCCATTGATGGAGTATCTGCACAGTTGACAATATGCCGGGTGATATTTGAAAATGAATATAATGAGGTAACATGCAAGAGAAAGTAAAAGGATCAAAAGCGTTGCTAGGATCGTGAAATAATGAAGTTCCACTACGAAACGGAGTTGTAGAAGTTGACGGACCGTCAAATTCTGCCTTATCTCGAGGTAAAAGCAAACATCTGAAGAAAAAACATTACTGCGATGTTTACAACAATTGTTCAAGTGGAAGTGACCGAAGGAAACGCTAAGTCGTCACCGACGCTGTAACCACATCGCCATTGACTAAAAGATTCAAGTTCGACGTTCTCGGACGATTCTGATGAAAGTTACACGAAGAAACGACAGCGTTGGTGGCACCGACGCCGACGCAGTTCTAGTAAAGACGAAGAAGTCGAGGACAGCACCTACAAACTACACTCCAGACGTAACAAAAGCATCAGGGTAGTGGTGATATAGATTTTGATGAAGGATCTCGATCTTGAGTGAATACAACTTCAAATCACTTCAATTCATTAAAAAGACACCCCAGTTGTCTTTAAACATGAATACTATGCAACAGCTACGCCGAGTTCCAACATGACCAGCGCAGTCCACAAAAAGGCAATGAAATAAACGTTACTTCGGTACATTACGTGCATTGCATTTATTTCTCGTCTGTGAGATGCCCCTTTATCTTTGTAGTTTTTTCAAAATGTCTCAATAGGCAATTATTGGTCATTACAGATAACTTGGATTTGGTATTGAAATCTACAGTACACGAATAGATCGGTTGTTCTATTTTAGCCCCGAATAGCACAAGCCGGCGTATTTTATAGCTTAAAATAGCAAGAGCGCAACGACTGGCTAGCAGAAGTGCGCTATTTACGATAATTTTTATGATTAGAATAGCAATAGCACACCGACTGGAGATGCTCTTACAGATCCTGTGGTCTAGTAGGTACCTGTTGGGTTTCGTCACTACTGGAACGTACGAGTATTTTGCAACACTCGTCAAAAGTCACTACAGTACTGTCTGGTTTAAAAGTGTAAATGTTTTTTGTATTACATACCCCTTTCAAATAAATATTAAGAAAGCTCCAAAACTCAATTACCTTCGAATTTGAATTTTCGCGGCCATAGAACACTTCCGTTGAGCCAAAAAATCCTGATCGAGCGTTGTAGTATTCAGTGGTGTAGCTAAGACCTCTGGGCATACCCTAAAATGCATGTCATAGGCGACTGCCACTCATAGGCGGGGCCTACTATTAAAAGCTAAAACTTTACACATCAGCTTTTACGCAAATCGTAAAAGCTATATTACCTTAACTTATTTTAGGAATAATCCTAAGGGTCCGAAATTAGGTTCGAACCATCCTGATCCAGACGATTGCGCGACCTCTCATATCGAGACACGCGGAGGTAACTTAAGCTAGCCTATGGTCAGACAGTGCATCTACGTGTGGATTAACTTGGTACACACTTCGAACCCCACGTCACGCATACAAAAGGTTAGCGTTTTAAACATAAGTTTGGTGTTTTGGTCATAATATTGGGTAGCCCAGTGATACATTTTACGAGTGCTTGTCATAGGGGACCACAGCAATTTTGACAGGGTTTTGTAGTACCGTGGAAACATAGGTGCCGCCTTTGACATGCAATTTACGGTATTTTCAAGATCGAGAAAGACCCGCTTACGTAAGTAATAATTTATCGATTGTCGAATAATGCTCCCACATTCTATTCTAAGATTTACCCCGCTTTTAGAGCTTCGTCAAGCTCTTCGGTGTGTACATGTGTAGTAAACTGCTCGAATTTGATGGTCTACCAGCAAGTCACGCGTGGAGATGAAAGACGTCGGGACGTCTTTTGACAAATGACCAATGCATTGGAGTTCTTGTGTCTATCGTGGAGCGCGCAAATCTAAGTAAGTTTTGAGTGGTAAATTAATTTATAGCCAGCAGACTGATCGAGTGTGATAGCTGAAAATCTAGTGGACGATGGTACTACACAAGGCTGTGGGAAGAAAGTTTTGATTCGATAGTATTTTTTGGGGGTATCTCGTGCACGTGGAAGGCAAACTCAATGTGGACAAGATTTGGGATGCGAGCAATGTGTTAGTAGTCTGGTATTTTCATCTTCATGAAGCACTTATAATTTAACCCACGTCTTTATCGGTAGCAGAACTCGCGATCTCCGAATCCTTCGTATCACTAAAGTGGAAGACGCAAGCGAAGAGCTGCTGGATTGGATCCAAGTGATAGAGCTGACAAAAATGCCCTTTTCTGCGATTCGGGCGGTGCAATGCCCTTTCCGTGAGTTGCGTAGTGGCGACGCTTTGGTGGCAGTTCGTCATCTCGTAGCGCGATACACTGCAAATAGCTAATACTTCGCAGCATCAAAACCCCTGGCTGATGTGATTGGCTGCAGCATTTTGACTATTTACCAAGTATCATTTACGTGAAGTGTAGCGCGAAGCCAAATTTTCAGGTAAATACATGATTTCATTTAGGGCATATATGGATGGAAAAATGCTTGACGCATTGTCTCAAATGTGTAGAGATTATTTATGCAATGCAAGCAACGGAAGATTCCATTTTCTGAGGATATCCAAGACGTGTTCGGTAATTGTTAATTTAATTATTCTGTGGTAGTCCAGCCTAACAAGTAGACCCTACTTAGTCCGAGTGTAAACGAGGCTTACAACTTGATCCTTGATGTTATTTTTGGCTTCAGATTTTTGTGGAGCATCCGTCCGCCATTTGATTGCATTGTGAGGACGCTTCAAAAGTGTCAGAAGCGGATTGTTTCGATCGACATTCCATCAGGGTGGCATGTTGAGAATGGTACACGTCGTTTCATGCCAAATATTTCTCTCGCCACTGCTCTTGTTTTATCGACTCGCGAGTCTGCTTCGATAGGAAACGACGATGGAGTCGGTTTTGAACCTCAGATGTTGTTTTCGTTAACAGCATCGAAGATCTGCGCGAGATACTTCACTGGTTCTGGTAAGTCTCACTATGTCGGCGGGCGGTTTGTTCCAAAGTAAGCACTGTGTTACTTAATTTTTCTTACACAGTAAACGAGCGATAGATGCATGTCGTTGGCGAACGAGTTTTTTTAATCTCGAGCTGCCAGAATATGCTTGTGCTGAACAGTGTGTCAAGTTATATATCCCGTATTAGTTGCACCGAGGAAACCGGACTTTCTGAACAGTACTTTAGACATAATTATTTTAACAATGATGGCAGTGCCAGCACGTCCCCGTTTGAAAAATGTGTACTAGTAAGGATGTATCAGTCCTGATTTTGTCACATAGACCCCACCTATCCAGCGCAGGAGGGGTTGGATCTGGGCTTGCACGACAAACTTTTTGCTACGGCAAGTTTAGAACAATGTTTCCCCAGGAGGCAACCCTGGCGAGAGCGTAAACCGCCTGATAAGCCTACTGGGGGGGGAAAACACTCACACCGGAACGCAAGAAGGGCATGTAAGCCGGGACATAGATAAGATTAGTCCCCGAATCTCCTGACGAGGTGGTTCGGTCAAGAGGAAAATACGAGTTCGGCTAACACAATTGTATCTGAGAGAGAAACAGCGGTTATCGATCTTACAGATGAAACACCTAGTGTATCTTCTCAGGAAGTGACCGCTATGGAAGGAGAGGTCGAGCCGTCGGATCGAGCAACGGTGGAGGAAGAGGGTGAGAGGAAGCCACCACATGTAAAAACAAATACTCCGGAGGAAATGGCTCTTGTCCTTTTCCACACACTGAAGGATGCAGAACAAACCAGACCACGATTACAAACGTGGTTGGACCTGACTTATCAATTCTTTTGGGGATCGTTTTACTTCTTAAAACGTACGCAACGAGGGGGTAAGCAAGCAGGAGCGACGAAGATAGATCTGTCAAATCCGGCGTCTTATCGACTTGTTCGAATTACTGGTAGTTAAGAATAATCTTTTTTGGAAGGTATGGTATCAAAGGGCGCTGGATGCATGGAATTTAGCGCTCAAGAACGTATTGCTACTCTCACTCAAGTCTGCGAGAAGAAGTGGAGAGGCAAGGACAAACAGAAATTTAGGGTTGGTAGCAAGGACGAATGGCAAATAGTTTAGGGATTGGCGGAAGGAACGATTCTATCACGCACTTTACCACAATTTTACGCCAAATCATGACTTCAAAAAGATCGCCTCAGGCTAATATTAACAATTAGGGTAAGAGTGGAAGGATGCCTAATCATGGATATAAAAGGAGAAGCAGCGATCAAAAAGGCTTTTCAGAGCACGAAGAGCCTTCAAGAAAGTATCTCGACAGCGGCCACGGCAAGAGGTATGGCTAACGATCGATTATGGGAAATGCTTGCAAATGTCAAATCGATTAGCTATAATCAATCGGACCACTGTCTTCACTTGCATTTCTTAACACGAGATATTGCAAAAAGGTATGAAGCGATTAGTGTTCAAACTCCACTGTCTACGATGTGGGGAAGCTGGGCATCAAGTGAGGAGTTGTTCAGTAACGCAAAAGATTTTATATGGAGAAAATTGTCTTACCGTTACAGTTGAAAAGGCGGAAACAGTCGATACGCCAGACCCAATCTTTGACAGCATGGAGACGCTAATGAAGGAGGTCCGGGAAAATTGTGCCGAACAGGACACCTTGATACGGAAACGTCGGCAAAAAGATCAGGCTGACCAAAACGCAACCAACGAAACGGAAAAGGCACAGGAAACGATCGATTTGCCTACGAAGAAGGAAAAGCCTCAGGCCCCCACATCAGAGCAGACTGGACTGGACGGGAGGGCCCAGCCACGGATAAAGCAGTCGAGATAGGTGTAGTCGCGGAGCCCGAGGATGACTGGATGACGGTGATGAAAAAGAAAAATGGGGTAACAGTAGGGAATAGCGAACAGGTTCAACCTGGGACGGGGCATCGTACGCAGAGCCACCCGTTGGCTAAGAAGGAAATGGTAGCATCACAGCCTACCGTTAAAAGGTCTCTACGTAGCACAGTCACAAAACCGGATGAAGAAAATTTACTTAAGGAAAAAAAACGAACCGGAACCAGAACCTAAACCGGTTCAACACATAGGTAACACTGGACTCAAGGAAGGCACAAGTAAACCGCGGGTTAAAACTGGTACGCAGGGGCGACAACAGGAAAACACTGATCTCCTGATAGTGGAGGCGCAAGTGAAAGCGGAACTAGGAAACTTTATCAAGACACTAACCCACCAGGAAGACCCTCTACAACCATTCAAGTGGGAAGAGGTTTACAATATCTCGGAAAAGGATTACAATCTAAACGACGCATTACTAGCCATGGGGCTCCAGCAAGTGATCACACCATCTACAGGAAATTGTCAGGCATATAGTTTTGGGCAACCACTATTCAACTCCTCTTTAGAGGACAGCCCCACGATTTTGGAACAGGCCACCGCGTGTATCAAAAAAGGTTGTGCAACGAGGGGACTGATGGACTTTAAAGCGAAGTTTTCGGCGGGAGTACGAAAACAGACGCTTCGAAGTCTGGGCAGGGGCTACGACAAAATGGCTGCAAAACAATCGGAGAAAGAGTTCAAGGAGTACCTGCATGACTACGGACGCAGCTCGTCGAAACTTGATGAGACGATAAGTAGCCAAAATTGGGGAAGTAATGACACTTTAATTTGTCTAGGTACACCACTGCAAAGGCATATTTTTGTCATTAGCGTGGATGCGGTACACTATGCGCCTGAAATCCGAGTGCAACAAAGGAAAACATTCGCTACATGTGGTGAATTCCCTGTCTCGCAAGCTCAATGTAATCAGGAAGTGATCAGGCTGAAAGAAGAAGTGAAAAACGGTAAAGGTACGTTACCTTTGGTGATTCACTTTGAGAACGTACACAGTCAAGCGTATGTTCACGGTTGGAGGGCCAAAGAAGACACCAGCCAAGGAGAGACAGAGCAACCAGACGTCGTGATGACGGAATCGGATGCTGGCGGAGTAAACAACAAGAGGACTAGGGATGAAGACGAGGCAACGCCAGCAGTGAAGCAGCTGGAAACAGGGGGTCTAATAGTCAGGCCTTCAACGGATCTGTCAACAGGGATGCTGATTAGAGCGCAAGTGGAGCATTTACTACGCATGAATGACAAGAGGCAGCAAGGATTACTTAAATTTCTCGTGGAGACAGTAACGTATCTTCCGGAACACCGACAGGGCGAATTGTTGCGGGCTGACATCCGTGAAGAGACTGTACGACAACTCCTGGCCAGAACGTACAACATTCCAGAAAAGACATTGTGGGAATGGCATAACGTTACCTTCGGGACTTTACAGCAGCCGGGACAGGATCATACGATGGAAGTTCACGAGGCGATCACGGACGTAGAAGCCGGGAATACTGACAGATGCAAGATCACGGATGCCGAGCAGACGAGGACTCGAAATAAGAGGGCGGTGGACGAAACCTACACACCGACCAAGGAGAATCCTTTGCAAGTAGTGCTTAGTTCGGATCCCTGCTCAACCGTAGCTGGGTTGAGGGGCTTGGTGGCAAAATACGAACTACATGTATTGTGTGTTCTAGACGAAATTTCCGTGCGTGATTGATTCAATCGTGCAACCTTAACCCTATAAAAATCGCGCAAATCCTGTTATTAATAGTTTATCAGTAATAGAGGTGGTCCGGGTCTTGGGTGTAGGGATTTAGGTTTGGGGTGTAGGGCTTAGGGTCTACGTGATGTCAGCTGATTGGAAATAAGTGAAATAATTGACTTGTTTTGACAAATCACCATTCTTGTTTGGTTTGGGCGGTTTAAATCTCAGGCCCAAATCACGCAGGATCGGCAAATTTGAACGGAATCGACAGTACAAGTACTAGTAAGTAGGGCTCAAACCCAAGCCCAACCGCACCGCAAAACCCACACCCAACCCGCGCGGTTTGGGTTTCGGGTTGATCTGAGCCCAACCCGCAGCCCACACATAATCCACACTAAGGTAAATGGGAATTTTACCGGTAACTTGAACAACCCACAGTTGGGGGGGGCGGTCTTGCGTCACTGCAGGAAAAAGGAGTGATGCAGCACAGCTCGTACTGAAGCAAGGAAGGACAACGTAACTGCGTGGAACATTATAAAACAGCAAGGACGAAAGATTGCCCCTGGAATGATGTTTACTACAAAGGGCGGTTGAATATGAGCGTGGATTGGCATTTTGGCGACTAACATTTGTAAATTATTCTATGCCGTAGCAAGCATAGGCAATCATCTTGCAGCATAAGGTATTTTACAAAGAGCTCGCTGCCTCAATTACTAAACCGCAGATTGGACAATTAGCTCAATCTATGATTTGTATAACCTTCATATTCTTCAGCCACCCTCGCAGATTTTTTAGCTCAAACTTTGAGTAGCTTCCCACGCCACCTCCACCTCGTGTAGAAAGATGTAAGTAAGCCCTCTCACAGTGGAGGAGATAATATCCTACTAGAAGAGAATATACGCCTTCTGATGAAGTCCTTCTTTGACACATATACGACTTCGATTCTTCTTCTAATATATTTCTTTGATATCCATAATATGCATTTGTTTGTCAGGATCTGGTCAAACATGACCTTCCTCGACTATGGTGACTTGCACATAATCGATCGGCTCCACCTGGGCATAGCGCCGTACTACGTGAATAGTACCGTTATCCGCACGTACAGTAATCCGCCCCCGAGCCTCTAGGGAGTAACTTCTTCTTAAATGTCGACCTCGAACTCCCCCAATCCGAGTCGACCATCGCATCCTTCCATCTTCAGCAGCATTGGGGGCAATATGCCTTCCCCCAATACACCCGACAACAACATCTTCAACAAATTTGACAGGTTTAGGTGTTTCGCCCACTAGGGACTCGCGGTGATATCTAGGGTCACCAAGAGATCCGGGCACGCGCACCATTGCGGTGTAGTCGCTCTCAGAAATTCTTCCTGAGATGCGAACACCCACGGGGGGGGGCAGATGACTGACTGTCGGAGTGGGTACTCCGTCCATCCGAGTCATGATCCGATCCGGCATCCGGCTGGCTGGCTGGATCGGTCAATTCCATCACCTTGGGAAGCTGGCCGGATCGGGATCAAGTCTCGATCCGGGCCACCTACCCCTAAAGAGACCGGATTGGCAGGAATTGGATCATCCAACCCGCAAAATAGGCCGCGATTCGAAGAAGAAGAAGAAAAGCAGGACGGCCTATCAACGGATATAGACTTGGAGCGTGCTTTCCATCTTCACGAGTTGGGGAGTTCTTGCGGACCGACAAGGTGCTGAAAGATAACACGGCTGGAAATCATAGGCGGATTGAAAGGTCCTGTCTCTCCCCCAACTCTCTCAGACGGCCACGTGTCCCTTATTAGAGGACTATTCAATCAACTCAAACAAGCCGGCATTAACAACGGCGCGTTCGATCCGTACGAGCTTTTCGATCTGAAGGTGGACAAGTTGAAGGAGGCATCCGCGCACTGCACGACCGTTTGGTACCGTTAGTGGGCTGTTCTCCGTCAAAGAAGATGATGGCCACCACTGGAGTGGCGCCGTCCACGCCGCCGGCAGCAAGCAGACCAGACGGAATACACTTGGGTTCTTCTCAGTACGAGTCTGCCCCCTCGGAAGCGGACTCAACCGACTCATCGGTAGGTATTACACGTATGACACTTGGCTCAAGAGGAGCAGCGCGTGTGGCGACGCTCATGAGTTTTGGAGGATATGAAGATCCGGATACATCCGAGTGAAGAAAGCCAGTCAGTACAGCGTACAGACTCGGACGGCGACAGCGGATCCAGAGCTGAAGGATGAAGACGCGGACGGGTGGATTAAAAAGGAATGTCTATCCGGCAGCCCGGCCGCCCCCCAAGTCGCCCCGCGAGCCGACCCCCTGGCGAGCCCTCAAGTGCCAGATCACCTGCATAACATGTTTTCGGCGATGATGGAGCGATACTTGGAAGAACAGCGTAGGCTGGGTGCCAGCCGCGGCAGTCCGGGGTCGCCGGACCAGCCGGATCGTCGTGGGAGTCGGGCGCCCGAGCCAGTCCAGTACTATGCTAGGGAGCCGAGTGACGAAGACATGGAGTCGGTGCAGTCCAAGCAGAGCGATTTCCGTGCCGTCCCGCCAAGCCACCAGACCGGTCGCCGAACCGGACGGCGGTCAACGAATAGGAAGCTGTCTCTTAGCGACGTGGATATGGAATCCGTTAAGTCGGCCAAGTACCACTACGATCCGGATGACCTGGACCTGGGGATGGCTCGCTGAGCCAACGTAGCGTCGGCCAAAGCGTTTGATCCGGACTCAGGGGCGATTACGAGTGTGCGGATGTTAGCCACATCCGAGCTAAAGGATTTCACTGGACGAGACATGGACGATGACCAAGCCCGAGTATGGCTGAGGAAGACGAAGTCGGCATTTCTCAGAGACCGGACGCCGGACTATGAGAAGTGCCTGATCTTCGGAGACTTGATGAAGGGTCCAGCAAAAAACTGGATCCAAAAGCTCAGCCGGGAAGTCCGAGATAATTGGAAGGAATTGGTTGAAGCTTTCGGAGAGCAATACTGCGGATCGGGAATGTCGGTAGCGTGCCAGTATTTCCACACCAACAAGCGGGCAGACGAGACCTCTCTGGAATACCTCCATCGTCTAAATGTCGCTGACATTAGGGCAAACATACCGATTAAAGAAGATGTCAGTCGGTCGGAAGCCGCTCGGGAACATGTGGAGCATTTATCACCACGTTGGACGATCGGGAGTTGGCGGACCAGCTGGCGTTACTGCGATTGAGAAATACTACAGAGCTGGAACTGACGCTGCGCACTTACCAAAGAGCGAAGAATCGGGGCCCCAAGGCAGCAGTGGGAACCGGCTGATCAAGTCACGTTTTAACCCGGATCAAGGAAGCCAGCCGCCATCCACCAGGACGGCCCGAGCCGTCCGCATGGTCGCCCGAGAGTCGGATGCGACTAGCTCGGAAGAGGAGTACCAGCGGTCTGGGGGCGAGTCCGAGGAGGAGCAGTACCGGTTTTTGTTCTCGGCGGAAGCCAGTCAGCCATCCAGGCTGCCAGCTGGGTCCAGTCAGCCGAAGGGTTTTCCGGCTCGAACTCACCAGGATTACCCCAGACGCAAATGTACCCACTGTGGGTCCATCAAGCATGACGACCGGAGCTGTTGGAAGCGGCTGACCTGCAAGAAGTGCAAAAGGAAAGGACATCCGGCGGAACACTGCTTGTTTACTTGTAAGACTTGCGGGGAAGTGCACGAGGCGGGACTGTGCCCCATTGAAGAAATCTACAACCAGATGAAGAAGTGGTACGTCCCGACCAAGCATGCTGGAATGTTGCCGCCCGGGGTGGAAAAGATGTTAAACTAGATCGCTCGCCAGGTTGGAATCTGATTCGAGCCGAGCGGTCTAGTGCTAATATCGATGCATATGTCGGTAAGGAGGATAAATAAGAAGCAAAGCAAAGCGTAAACGACAATACATGTAAGTTTGACAATTACGTCATCCGGTCCCCGGGAAGCACGGCTGATCCCTTCCTGGTGAGCAGTATACGACGAATATTCTCGGTCGGAAGTGCTTATGGAATTGAATCTGCTACCTGGCGAATCACGAGGTTATTGGAAATACCATTCACCGGATAAGTGGTTCAAGCAAGCCAAGGCGGATGGCGAAATCAATAACCAGAAAGCTATCATGCTGTTTGACTCTGGCGCAGAAGTGTCTATCGTTGACACCACCTTTGCTCGTAAGGTGGGGTGTAAAATAGACGAGACGAACCGGCAGGAATGCATCGTCATTGAAGAAAGTTCATACATGACCCAAGGCAGAACAAGAGTTAAGATTACGTTTGCTGGGTCTTTGGTGTATTACTTTACCGCCTGGGTAGGTAAGCTAGCCGGGCAGGATGCTAATCTGGGGATGAACTTTATGGTCCCGGCCGGCATACGGTTGGATTTCTCGCAGGGAACATTGACGTTACCGGATGAGGTGCAGATCCAGCTCGCCGGCCGGCGGCCCTTATATGGTGCCCACGTCCAGTTCCTCAAGTTAGGTCAGTTTGTAACGGTGCCAGTGGGAAGAGCGGTGGAAGTAATGGTACGACCACACGACAGACGGCGTAAGTTATGGCTGA
>MIQA02024321.1:0-28439 GCA_001887855.2 Sclerospora graminicola
TCGCCTGTAAGACTGGAATTCCCCACCACGATGTTTGAGGCAACACCTTGTTTAGGAAAATATGGACGCATTTCTTCGGTTGCACTTGTAACCCCGAAATTTCACCGAATGTCTTCACTACTTGTAATGCTGCACCCACTTGTCCTGCTCGTTTTAGAAAAATTGTAGAGTCGTCTACAAAAGCCGAAAATAAATGGTCGAAAGAGTCTGTTCCAGTACGGAGGGTGATACCTTGTAATGTCTAAATCGACTGTAGGGCGATTCCTAGAGGTTCAACCGCTAAAATGAACAACAGTGGAGCCAATGGGCATCCCTGGCGTATCCCGGAATTGACCTCCATTTCTTTTGATAGTTGTCCGTTAACTAAGAATTGCGCAGTCGTCTTCTCATGTTGTTTCTCCATTAACACGATAAATGCCAATGAGAATCCAAATTTTTGTAGAACCGGCCGTAAATAGGTCCTATCTACCGTATCATAGGCCTTTGCGAAGTCCAATAACAGAACGCTCTCGCTGTCGTCTGCTACACTCACCGTTTTACTTTTACCTTGCTTTAAAATCGCCATCATCATCATAACAAAACGGTTCATTCTCCTACCATTGCCCTAGATTATGGATTTTCTGCTAGATTCCCGCACCATTTTCCAGTACTTTAGTCAAAGCATTATTATTACAAAACCCTGCTGCGAGTCCCCAATGAGCCGTGCCAGAAAAGTTTGTAATCGTCGCGCTAGGATCTTGGAAAAACTTATATCCAGTCTGCAACAACGATATCGGCCTATAATCCATGGCGTTATCCGAATCGCCCTTTTTCGCAAGGGGATAATAATCGCCTTGTAAAAGGAAGCCGGAGGATTACCTCCGTTCAAGACGTCATTGAATACTACCAAGATATCTTCCATCATGTCCACGACAAAGTCTTTAAAGAAATCATTATTAAATCCATCTTTACCCACCGCCTTTCGCCGTTCAAGCCCTCTAACTGCTTGAAGAATGTCAGCCTCCTCGATTGGAGCTAACAGGAGCGCGTTTTCCTCATCTGATACCTTGACAAACTTGTGGGTCGGTGCAAATCTCTCTAATTTATATTCCAAATTCGAGATCTAAACCGTTCTATGTGAAGCCCCTAGTATAGGCATCCACCCCGCAACAAACTTATCCACTATCGTCCACAAATGAGAATTGGATCCAGTATCCGGTAGGGTGATATTCGTCACCGTTTGGTTAGACTCCCAAATAGACGTCCTTCGAAATAACCACCTAACAGTAGTCGGTGACCTATGATACCGTCGTCCAGTCCTCCATCGATTTTGTCTCCATAATTCCGCATATTCTATACCCATACAGTCCTGTCTAGTTAGTACGTTGTCGAAAAGTAACATCCTTAGTCGCTGTGCTTTCCGTCTTCTCTTATTTGCTTGCCGAGTTGTCACCGTCTTAATCGCCGATTTCCGCACCCGTAATCTTTCGTCCCACTTGCCTGCTCCCCCTAGAATTGAGGAGACTTTCAAATGAGCCTGCTGTCGGATTACCTCCGCTACTTCGTCACGTCGCTGTCCGCATACTGGATATGATAACGTTACATGACGTTTAGTCTTGGTCTGGCCCTCCAGTACTTGATGCATAGTTAACTTGACTTCTTCATGATCAGACGGGATACTTGGATGTGTCCATAGAACCCTCCAAAACTGTTCTTCTGAGACATAGAAACGATCAAGGCGGCTGGCCGATTGTCCGTGCCAGAATGTATACGGAATTTTCACTGAGATATTATTATCCAACCATACGTCATATTGGGCTAATTGTGAATCTTGTAGGTGTCTTCGTTGTAGCAAAGTGGAGAGTTCCTCACACTCTGTTCTCATCTGTTTCGTACGCCCGTTTCGATCCAGCACCGGATCCTCCACGCAATCACAGTCGCCACACAAAATCGTAAAATCCGTCTTCGTTAAAAACACCACTCGTCAAGCGTACTACAGTATTTTCCGATTGGCCCCGAGTCTGCCGGTCCATAAATGTTTATAATATGCCATTGCCCATAGCGGAATCCAATTGATCGATTATTCCATAGATGTTCATTCCACGGAGAGATATGGTGGGCATACTCTGATAAAAACAGGATCCCCACTCCTCCTGTGCGGTCCGCCCCTATGCTCCAAAATGCTTGTCTGTGTGTTTCATCTTTATGCTGGTTCGCCCGTTCCCACATCTTCGTTAGGGTTGAGGCTTTCTCTGGTGAGGTCACGTGCGTTTCTTGAATGAGTACTCCAGCTACTTCCGAGTGATTATGCTCACGTCTCGCATCCAGTCATATCGTCGTCCGTGAGTGAAACCTTTCACGTTTTGGATGACCAGTGAGAAACGTTCAGGATTGGTCTTGTTTTCTTGTTCTCGTAGCACTTTCTGTGCTTTCCACTTTTGTGTTTCAGCTTTATATGTGTCCGCATACACGTAGGCTGGATGGCTAAGTTGGTCGACGGATAGTAAGGCCTTCCCCCCACGTAGGCTGGATGGCTAAGTTGGTCGACGGATAGTAAGGCCTTCCCCCCTACGTTGTCCACTGCGTAGCTCTTAGTAACGGACCGCCAGATGGCTGCGACTGATATGAAGGATCTTCTGCTTCTTGCTCTAAAGTAACAGCTGAAAGCATGAACTTGTGTAATTCGGCCCAACCAATGTCTGTCATAATTTCAAAATTAGTTATGAGCTTCTTATACTTCGCGTTTACCTTCATTGCTTGTAAGTGACGCTTTAACTTCACCACAATGGTGTCGGCCAAAGCTGCATCTTGGCCTATCATAGCTGCATTTGTTGCCCCATAGATATGTGCCAGAATGAGAATTTTACTTACCTCATGTCGCCTTTTGGGGGCACATAGCTTAATCAAAGCATTCTGACCATATGCCGCCCTTCGTAATTTCGCCCATTCTTGAGCGCGATTCCTTACCTTATCTTTTTGTTTCTCGTTTTGTAGAATATGAACTCTCTCCCCCTCCTTGAACTCACTCGCCGCTACCGCAGATACTTTATCACTCTTTCCCAGTGATATCACCTCCTCCCAACACTGTTGCCTCTAGTCCCGAGATAATACTACGAAAATGTCTTGGTGAAAAAGTTCCATAAGCCTATGCGGATGTGTAAAATGCGCAAGCAGGTGAATGATTGCTTCTCTATCCGCCTCAAACGCTCTTCTCCATTCCTCTGTCGATGCTTATGCTTCCACTGTCGGAATGACGGCTCCCTGTTGCATCCGCCATGCCTCTGCCATTTCATTCCAAGCCTTCTTCCAACCTTGGTCCTCGCCTTGTGACTCCCTCACTTTAGTAGTGGTCAATGTCAATTCATCATACCGTTCCCTATTTACTGGTTTATTGCTGTCTTGGTTTATTCGTCTTGCTGTGCTCTGCTCCTCCGCCTCGCCTATCCACTCGTCCCCTGTGCGCTTCTTCCTCTTCCGCGGTTTGACTGGTTGCATCGGGGCTGTCTCCTGCGGTCCCCTCATGTCCGTATACTCCGAGGATTGACTGTCCGCTCCTGACTGACTACTGTTGGTGTCCTGCCCGTCTTCTAATACTGCTATTGATTATACCACAATATTAGCTCCTTTTCTGGAGCGTCATAATATTGTGCCACGGCTGTACGCGTTAGACCATCGGTAAGGTCAGCTTCCAGCAACTTGACTTGTTCCTCCTCTGACCTCCATGTCACCTTAGCATGTAAAAGTCTAGAAGGTTCCTTGATGGTTTCGATCCTTGTCGTAACAATGTATCCATTTGCCAACGGAATACATGATGTATTTCCGGCTTTCCCCTTACTCCAGAATGACGGAATGATTCCCCTTTATCTGTTACCTGTGGCTGCCGCTCGTTTATCAGCGATAGCCTCGTTTCGCTGCTCAGATCTGCCTGTCCTCGGCCATCTGGCCCTTCATAACATGTTACTTGACTTTCTTGTGCCAACTCTGCCATTACAACATCCGATTCTTGTAGTGATGTGTGTCTTCCGCGTCACGTCGCCAACCATGCACGTAGGCCTGATAGTGATCCTGCTGAAAATGTAGTACTATCGGAAGTTTGGTGCTGTCCGCTCCTACCTTTTCTTTCAAAGTAGTGACTCTTTGAATACAGCTTCCAATCGTAATCGGGTATTCTCCACAAGTTGCATACTTACGTTTCTTGTAGATCCTCGTCTCCGGCGCATAATGTATCGCCCCGAGCGTGCCAGAAACTGCATCCCTACTAATAACAAAAATGTCCCGTTGTAGGAACGTACCTATACTGCTCAGAGTATCATTACTACCCCATGTTTCTGCCCCGATTACCGTACTTACCTCTGACGCACTTGCTCGATATGCCTCTAGATACTTCCGAAACTCCTTCTCCGTAATCTGGGCTAACATCCTGCCATAGACCCACCCTAAGCTTCTCAAAGTCTGCTTTCTGATGCCCGGTTGAAACTTTATCGCAAAATCCATTTTGGCTCTTGCCATGCAGCCCTCCTTAATGCTCGACGCACCTCTCTCTAACGTCTTGATGTCTTCTGTTAAAATTGGAGTTCATCAATGCCTGCACTACTCCATACGCCTGACAGTTTCCTGTTGCAGGAGTCTTGACTAATTGCAATCCCATCATGATCATCGCGTCTGGTAAATTCCACTTCCGTCCTTCGTTTCTCTTCTCTGACTTCCACGAGAACCAGGATAACGGACCTAGTACCGTATTCATGTGTGCTACCAAACCCTTTATGCGTTTCTTGGCCTCTGCTTCCTGTAGATGAAGTTCTGTGTTCTCAATTTGTTTGTCCTTGACCGATCCCTCTTGTTCGCTCGCTCTCTTGTCTGGACCCTTTTTTGTTAATGGTATCTCTTTGCGGTCTAACTTACTGTCGTCCAATCGCCTTTCCGGTTCTTGTTCCGGCTCCGGCTGCTCCTCCCGCTCACCTTGTTTCGCAATATTTCCGGTACTACGACCTTGCTGCCCATTGGTAGTCACCCCTTCTGGTCTCCCCTCCTCCATCCGTTCGTTCTCTCTTTCTTTTTCTATACCCGAATTTTTTTACATGCATTCCTATAGCTAATCCACTACTTACTGTTGATTTCTTCTTTTTTTTCTTTGTGACTTCTACCCATTCTTCGTTTTTCCGGGTTGGGGGAGTGTGTCCTTCCTCTGACTTCTTCGTTTCTTCTACTACTTCTTCTCAGTCGTTTTCTGAGGCCTCATCCGGTGCGTCTACTTTGGGGGCTGAACCTTTGTTATTCCCTTCTAATGTTACCTCGGTATCCTTTTTGTTTTGTTGGGCTTCGCATAAATCTGTTACTTCTTGAAGTAACTCTTCCATGCTGGTAAATGTCGGTGGCGGAACAGTGATGGTATTTACATCCTCCACCGACACACAGATGCAGTGTTCCTCCCGGAGTGTTTTTTTCTGTGGTCGGACATCCTCGCATCTGATGTCCGACCTCCCCGCCTCGTAAACAGTGGCGTCTTCCTCTAGTCGCTGGGTATTCGACTAAAAGCATGATACCGCACCAAAATATTCTCCGAATTCCGTCCAATGCCTTAGGACACCCTCCTGCTGGAATCCTCAGTTCCCAGTCGAGTGACGAAGCCGCTAACGGACCTCTCTGATCCATTTCTTGTAGCCTAAATGAAGTTTTTACCTGAGCCTCGAGAAAGGCGTTTAACTTTAGAATGTCTATGTTCGAGAAATATTCCGAAGCAATAATGCATACACAGGTTGCGTTCCAATAATTCCCCTGGAGAGGTACCCCTGTCTCTTCCATACTGAAGTGTCCATATCGTCATGTTCTACTGAATGTTCATTAGTAAGGCAGTGAATATGTTTATGATATGGTACTTCTACCTTATCAAAATGTCGTGCAGCCTCCCGCGTGTAGAAATGAAAATTTAAACGGTGATTTGAACAGTCGTAGCTTATCCCTTTTACTTTTGCCAGCATTTCCCATAGTTTGCCTTGCGTGATCCCACGCGCCGTCGCCGCCATCCCAATGCTTTCTTGTATGCTTTTTGTACTTTGAAATACTCCTTTTATGGGCATTTCTCCTTTCATATCCATGCTTAAACACCCTTCAACTTGCATCCTGATAGTCAGTATGAGCCGCAGCCGTTGAGCATTCGTTATTATGTTCCACAGGAAAGGCGGTAGATACCGTGCTATAACCGACCCTTCTGCCAGCCCTTTTACTATCTTCCACTCGTGTGCTGTGCCTTTTCGCACTTTACCATCTAACCCTTGTGCTTCTTCCCGTTTGCACACCTTGTAGAGAATGTTTATCTCTTCTTTATCATGATGCGCCTTATTAAACAAAAAGTCATCCTTAGTCTTGAAAACCTGTGGTTTTTCCTCCTTCTCCCCGGTATCTTTGTGAAGCCAGTCGGTTAGTACTGCTTCTTTCCTCGCATCCACTTCCATGTTATTCTTGCCGATAAACTTAGCGAGAACATTTTCCAATGATTGCTTAGTCCGAGCGAAAATATTACACGTCTCTCGGACCTTTTCTTTCTACATCTGCCAATCTTGCTTTTGTTGGACCAATACCAGCTCGAATAAATTAATTAATCGCTCTTGTCCGTCGAGGTTATCTTCGGCAACTCAATTGCACGCTTCCTCACTGCAATTCTTACAGTGTAAGCCGTGTAACAGTTAGCCTGTTTCATCTTGTGCCAAAGAAACAATGGAAAAAATACAGAATTGATGTTTTTGCTTTCCTTCACACATGCAAAGTTTAGGCACTTGTGAGCAACGTACGTTTTGTAGCGGTGGCATGTCGAAGGTCCACGTCATCATCATCGTTGTCTTCATAGTACTCTTTTCTTGCTGCTGTGGGATGTTTGGTACATCATGGAAGCCTAATTACTTTTGATCAAACGGTTGTAATAACGTGTCCTTCTCACTCTAAAGTCAAAACTTGTTTCTTTTCATCTTTCGACATCACCAACTACTATTCTTTTGTATCCATCATACACTTAGGATAATACGTGTCGCCTCCGTTTTATCTAACATTGACAATTTGTAATAAATTCTTGAAATATGACCGTATTTTTCGTTCGTAAATGCATGAGATTATCTATGAAACTTTTTATTGTGCAAAAAGTAATCTTCACTATAAAAAAACACGTCAGATGCTTATCGATGCTGGCACCGAGCACATAACTCAAGCTTAATTTTAATATCTGTTAGACAACACTTACCCGCACAGCATGCTCTTTTGCTCTTGTATCGCAAGAAAAAATTGGACTCAATGTTCTTCCTCCAACAGCAGCTAGAGCGGTAGTATACCATAGAACTGGTTGTTATGTCTTGCTACGGGGAAGGGTACCATTCGTCGTGTTTAAGCTAATTTGCGTTGTGCGTTGATGTATACTAATTCAATCCAAGTTATCGCTATCTAATTCATAAAGGACTTGGCCCAAACCGTAAATATCTCTATATTTTAACGGGAATTTGTAGTGTACCTTGCTAGGATACACAGCCGTAGATCAGCGTGCCTGTAACCAGCTGAGAGGTATAGAATACTTCAGGGTAGGGAACCTAATGGTTAGTAATGATCTAGTGCCTCTGGACAACCATGCAATACATGGTTGGTGGACGTTGAGTTGGATGCAAGTTCATTTAATAGGTTGTCATTGTGGCATTAGTGGTCTACAAGTCAAGGGACTGAAAAAAAACGTTGGTGACTTTGGGAGTTCCTGCTCCCAATTTGGTGTTTTTCATTCGCTTACGTCTTGTGGATACTACAAAAAACGTTTTAGTTGCAACAAGAATCTGACAAGGAAGGACAAGGAAACAAGTAAAATGGTGGCGACATGACTAAGTGAGGATTCCCAATCCGAAGGAAGGAGTGTGGTGTATGCTCTGATTCCCCCGTGGATCAATGCACATGATGAACTGGCTCAGTGAAAGCAGGATCGAAGGAATTACGAGAATGTAGTTCGAGAACGATGTGCAGCTACGTCTACAAAAGTGGAGGAAAAGATGGTGTCTGTCATGAGCACGATGGATCAAGGCCTGCTTGACATGTGTTGTATGCTCGAGTGGGACATCAAGCGAGAAGACTTGACGGAAGAGATACTAGTGGAACGCCTACATAGTATTATTGGAAGCATTATGAACGATCAAATGCCGGACATGGACGAGGTGTCTGAAAAACGCAAGATGAATCTGAAGCAGAAAAGACGTCAAGGCACGTGTGATCGAATACTTTTGTCAGTACCAAATACTGGTAGACAGTGCAGGCATTGGAGAAGAGTTGAATACTAAGAAGCGAGGTCAAGATTTGAGATGTGATCACTTAGTGACCCCACCAGAGCTGCGAGATGCCGTGACTCGGGCTGTGATGATATTTGATGCAAGCGAGAAACGAGATATCAAGAAGGTGTACAATCTGATTCTGACCGAAGCAAAGGGACACGACCGTGCTTTCCAACGAAAAAAAACGTGAAAGACGAGTGGAAAGGCTAGCGGATCGACGTTTACTGAACCCAAAATCTATTCCAGTAATGGACCAGCAGAGGACGGGTACATACCATTGGGGGAAGAAAAACATTGGAAGGTGCCTGCTGAGGGAACGGCCTAGTCTATAGTGAGGACCGAACCCCATCCAAGAGCACCAGAGAAAAGGTCATCAATCCAGAACAAGCAAGTGGTCGACTACAGTGTTATCAGTGTGGTGGACCCCATTACAAAGTGGATTGTCCTGAAATTGACGAAGCGGAACGAGAAAAAATCAGGGCTAAGCGATCACAACGCAAATTTAGGGTCAACGTTTCGGAAGAAGAGAAGCGCGAGACCATCGAGGATCCCTCTGGGCCGATGGTTATTGTGAATGACGTTTTGAAACCACCGTATTTTCCGATAATGGTTCCTATTATAACTGATTAGTCAACGCTATGTGGAGAAGTTAAGAAAATTGGACGATCAGCTCGAAATAGTGCAATTGGACCAACCAGTGAGGGCTACAGCTGTTGGGGTCAAGAAATCACGGCTACGGAAGCGATTGTTGTGTCTTTTATTATAGAAACAGCAGCAGGACCTGAACGACTACAGGAGAAAAAACGATGTTTGATTTTAAGCTGTGATGAAAACGAACTCAATATTGGTCAAATGATCCTTATGAACCTGGGATCGATGTTTAAAGACAGTTGGAGACGCAGGAGATGCTCGCAAGTCAGTCGGCTGATGCCAGTGACCCTCTCAAAGAGAATGATATGGTGGCGGCTGGTGCTGTCTCTTTTGATGTGATTTGCGAAGAGATAGAGGCGATGTTACGTCGAGCTCTGGGGTGTGGACGAGAGTTCGTAGAGCGTCTAAGGGTGTTGATTGGCTTATATGATCTGTGACGAGTGGTGCTAGGAGCTGACCCTCTTGCGGATGTTCTTCCATTAGAGATCCGGTTCAAGCCCGGTATGAAGCCGTACAAATGTAAGGCTCGGAGATATAGTCTGCAAAAGAGCGAATTTTTGCGTAAGTTTAACGAGGGGTAAGTGCGACTCAGATGGGTATATCCCAATAAAACTAGCCGATGGGCATGTCCTGCAATACCAGTGAGCAAGTTGACACCGGGTGAGTTTCGTCAGGCAAGTGATTACCGACCTGTAAACGACCAAACTGATTCGATAGTTGGTGTAAGGCCAAATCTCAATGTCGTATTGGAACATTCTCGAGGCAAGAAATGTTTTGCGTTTATTGACTTCCTGAATGGGTTTTGGCAGTTGCCGCTACACCCAAATAGTCAGGAGATCATGAATTACATGACGGATCGAGGTGTATTCACACCTACTCGAGTATGCCAAGGATCGACTGATGCAGCATTACCGTAAAAGTCGGATCCAGTGGGACATACGGATCGAGTGAAACACCACCAATCTGTAATGTTGACACCCCATCCACATATCAAGGTTTATTACCCAATTACTATACGCTCCACACAAGAAGGTACAGGCCGGAAGTCACGGGGACCCCAATAGCCCCAAAAAACCTCAACAATTTGTTTTGACTTGATTACGACAAAAAAAGTGTCCCACTGGATCCGACTTTTACGGTACATTTCCAAGCTACTATTGAGCAAGTCTTAGACGAGCTACTATACAAAAATGTTTTAGTATGGATAGACGACATCTTGCGTTTGCGGATTCAATCGAGGAGTTATTTAAGGTGTAGGAGACAATGTTTGGCCTTTTGAATGCAAAAGGACTGAAGTTGAGTTTAAAAAAGGGTGAGCTTTATATCACCAAGGTCAAGTGATGTGGTCGCATAATTATTGCGGAAGGAATAAGCCTCGACCTAGATCGTATTGGATTTTTTGTGTGGTATACCAGAGCCCAGAACGACCGCGGAACTTCAACAATTTATTTGTGCAACCAATTGGATGAGAGAATGCTTGCCAGATTACGCCAGAATAGTGGACCCAATCCAGCAGTTGCTGGATTGCGCGTTAGCAGGGATGGCAAAGACTAAAAGGGACGCAGCTGGCGTAGCTGTGGTGATGGATGAGACCGAGCAAGAATGTTTTGCAAGGGTAAAGGATCTACTGAAAAGGGCGGCAACATTGGCGTGCCCAGACCCAGCAAAAAAGATATGCGTGCTTACTGATGCGTCTGATCTTGGAAGGGGTTTGGTGGTGATACAAGTTAGCAATTGGGAAAAAGACGTTCCTTTATAAAACCAGAAACATGAACTTTTAGTTTGTATGGGAGGTGCTTTTGTGGTGCGTCGCTGAATTGGAGCGTGATTGAAAAGGAAGCTTACCCCATTGCACACGCTTGTGAACACCTGGAGTATATGTTACTGAGACCTGAAGGTTTTAATTTGGGCTGCAACCACCGGCACATCTTACATCTGTTTGCATCGAGCAAATAGCTAAAGAAGCACGTGCGGGGAAAGTTATTGCGATGGTCAATGAAATTGCTGGCTACAAATATCTACTACAGCATATTGAAGGCCCTAACATCGTGTGCGCTGACCTAATTTCTCGTTGGGGAGGGAAGGATGCTGCAATGACGTCAGTGCGGCGCATCAAAACACGGAAAAGACAGCAAGAAAGCCAGGAGAAGGAGAAATATAAGCAACCTATGGAGCCAAGACCATTGGACAATGATAATTTTGTGTTGCCGACTTTAGTGGAAATAATCAAGATACAGAGGATGCATCATACGCCAATCAATGAAGTGATAAATGATGAGGGCGTGGTAGAAGTGATGGGAGAATTGGGCTGCCGACAGAGCCCGTCTTGCTGGACGCTTGCGACGATCATCGCACATTGTGGTTCAAATGGACATCGTGGGGTACATGTGATGGAGAACCACCTCAAGAGGATGTTCCATATTGAAAAAAAACGTGAGAAAAACAGTGCTGGAATTTTGCAAGTAGTGTCTACTATGCCCACATGTGAAGGGTTGCAAAGTGATTCCAAGACCGTGGACGAAAAAATTCCGTTGCAACAAACAAGACGAATCTTTGCACTGGAATTTTATATACATGGGAGAAACGTTTGACGACGACAAATATTTGCTGGTGCTAAAAGACAATGCATCTCATTTCACTGAGTTGATACCATGTGTTGAACCAAGATCTGAAGTGGCCGCTGAGGACATGTTGCATTGGCATAGTCGGTTTGGGTCTCCAAAAATTGGTTGAGCGACCAGTGTACACATTTCATATATTAGACAACCGCCGAGTTGAATCGAAGGCTAAAAGCCACCAAGAGTTTGTGCTCGCATATTACCCGTGGAAGAACGGTAAAGTGGAGTGATTAAACAAGGACATTGTGCAAGTAACGAAGGCGTTGATCTTGGAAGATCAGCAAAAAAGATTGGATTTACTTCGTTCATTTGGTACAGTCGAGCATCGATCATCCTCCCGTACCTTCATTCGCGAATCATGCACCAATTGAAGTATTTACAGGATTAGTACGGCAATCGCCTTTGGATATAATTGTGGCGCCTAACAAAAATTGGAAAATAATTACAGGTGATATGATCAAGCCAAATATCGTAGAAAGGCTGCAAAGCTTGAGAGAGAGTTTGCAGCAGATGAACAAGGAGGTTTCATCCAACAAAGAGAAGCAGCGGGCTAGAAACATGAGAAGCGATGTCAAAGCCAGGCCTGTGAATTTTGCTGTGGGTGAATATGTGCTGCGATCAAGAGTTGATGAGACCAAACACAGGCACAAATTGCCGGTGGCATGGGTTGGCCCATATCGAATTGTCAAGGCTGAAGAATACTATTTTGGGCTGGAGGACCTACTGACAGGAAATGAGATGGAAGTACATTCGTCAAGGATAAAATTTTATGCGGATAAAGATCTCAACGTGTCCAAGGAATTGTTGGACCATCTGGCTGCTTAAGAGACAAGATTGTCCATTCGCAACATTGTAAATCATCGTTTTAATGGGAGTAAGAAACAGTTTGGAGTCAAGGTGGCATGGAAAGATCTTGATACGATCGATGATTCGTGGGAAGATCTTTCAGCCATGTGGAAGGACGTGCCTCGATTAGTGAAGGAATATGCTATTGGCGTGACGGACCTGAAGTTTCAAGAAGCTGTGAACGCTCAGTGAGTACTTAAAGGAAACGCTTGTAAGGGCGGTGTAGTGTGCCCTGCTAGGATACACAGCCGAAGATCAGCGTGCCTGTAACCAGCATAGAGGTATAAAGTAGTTCAGGGTAGGGAACCTAACGGTTAGTAATGAACTAAGGCCCCTGGACAACCATGCAATACATGATTGGTGGACGTTGAGTTGGAAGCAAGTTCATTTAATAGGTTGTCATTGCGGGATTAGTGGTCTACAAGTCAAGGGACTGAAATAAACGTTGGTGACTTTGGGAGTTCCTGCTCCCAATTTGGTGTGTTTCATTCGCTTACGTCGTTTGTGGATACTACAGTATTGTAAAGGAAAATTCATTATCACTTGAGCACAAAGTGGTATATTTTCCAAACCTTTTGGTATAAAAATTAACTTTGCAATGTGGTACTAGTAGTAAACTGCACTCAGTTGGGACTGCAGAATTCCGCCTATGACGCCCTACATTCAGGTACATCCGAATCGGATTTCATTCTGGATTATAATAACTTATAATTCAATATTCACATTTTAGACAGTAAGTCTGAAATTGAACTGTGATATTTCAAATAAAATATCAACTTATGTAATGGTACACCATTACATCACCTGGTTAACCAATAATAAGATTTAATATTGGTCAATCGATTGATGGCACTTGTTGGTCAAATAATCAATTTTTTACAAACCAAAAATTTTACGACCAAGAACATCATGGTCAAGACACGCGGCGGCGCTCTTAAGAGCGTTTCTGAGAGCATGAAGGAAGCCTCCGCCTCAATATCCAATGCTGAGGTGTCCAACGCAAGCCGTGACGCCGCTAAGGCAGCGCCAGACGAAGATAGTCCGAGAGACCCGTTGTCTCTAGTCGCAGATGCTGCGGAAGCAGCATCAAGAAGGGTGCGTGAAGATGTAGCTAAAGCAACATCTAACACGTTAACACCTGCCAAATGGCGGGTGGCGAAGAAGGTTTCGTCGATGTTCGGCAATTCCGAGGAGGAGGACGAGGAAGCCAATGTTCTCCAGAGTATGTCTAGCGGGATTAAATCCGCTAAAGATTGGCCGCTTAAAGGCGACGCCGGAATGGGCTCCAACGCTGTCGAGTACGACAGCGACGACTCTTACAAGCGATGGAAAAGGAGTCAAATCGCTAATTCCCCTGGTCTAAGGCGTTCGCCGGGTCGTGATGTTGACCCGACGCGAGATGTAAGACCGGGCGGCGCTCCGTCTGCTAACAAGCATCGGACAGAAGTAGCTTACGCCACTTATGAGTCGCCTTATCGTACAGAACCGCATGTTCCGTGCAAGGTGAGGTTTGGACCCCAGCGAGGGCTATGGCACCCGAAAGTGGCGGTTACCGTAAACGTGACTGCCAGTGTACTTAGTTCGACATCAACATTTTGGATGACTGTGAAGACATTTGTGAACGTCGATTCGATCGAAGTACAGACGATAGATGTCTATACTTTATCTTATTTCAGGTTCGTTATTATACGAACCGAAAAGGGTCGCGGAATAACAGGGACGATAAAGACGCCCTGAGTCAAAGTTGGAACGCCTTTGTTGAGAGCTACAACAAAGGACCTGACGATCATGTGAAGCGAGTTCACACCATGCGCAAGCACTTCGTAAAGCACTCGCGTGTCGGTAAATGGAGTTTATCCATTATACCTGAGCCCGAGAAGGAATACCTTGCAGTGTCCCTTTTATCTCAGTTGCCCTTGCTGTCCAAGGGGCACTCGTCGCTTACCGAGGAGGGATGCGAGGACACTGTGGTTACTCAGTACCCTTTGAAGTCAAGGGCCTAATCGATACCATTAATGCATCAACACCTAGTGTTGGTGCGTATTCGAGTTTTGAGTTTGAGAGGAAACACTCTACTCAAACTCCTTCAGGAGGTCAGGGCATCAGCCCTCAGAACCTCGATCGGCTCCCAAGAGTCAAACTCTTGGGAGTAACCCAACCAGTGTACCAAGTACTCGGTACGCCGCCCTTTCTTATAGGGAACCGAGCGCTTCGAGATCAGGCGCTCGAGAATATTCCCCTGATCATCAACCCGGGGCGGCGGGGGGGGGGATAGTTCCATTGCCGTCGTTGTTGCGGAGCATGGTACACGGCTCCGCAAACTCGAGAGGGTTCACTCTGGGATGAGCGGAGATATGTCTCACTCCGTGGAGACATATCGTTTCCTTTGTGACGAAATTTACGACCTTTTGGGCGCTCACGTCGCGTCAGCAGAAGCATGACCTTCTGCTGGTCGAACATGATCGACAAAAGTCGGAGATTGGGAGATTTCGGACTTCCCACAATCAGTTGGAAACGATGACAAGGCTCTTTATGGAGACTTGAAGAAGCACAACATACGCCGTGAGGATGCGTCTCGTCATAAGACGAAGACAAAAGATAAGGCTTGAGCCTCCCTACGTAAAACGTAGGGTGAAGGCGCATCGCCGAGAGAATATCCAACGTATAGGCATTCCCTTTTACACATTGGGGCTTAAATGGTCCAATGCATTTATGAAGCAAATTCCGTGTAGGGAAGTTGTTAATTGCATGTGTAGGCAAATTAGTTGTTGATAATAAAACTAATTCAACTTTCCGAAAAGGAATTTGTGTTTTTCCTTCCATTTTTGTCTACATTTTGCTTCTGCTTGTCAAAAGCAGAAGCAAGTGCATCTTTAACATGACGTATTACAGCGTGAAGCTGTAATACGAAGCCATTTACAGCTTTATTAGCAGTAGATAGACTGCCTTCGTTGTCTACGGTCATTGCTGCAGACACGTATTCTTCGTAAGCAGCTTCAGTATCAACTGAAGCTGACTGTATTTCTACTTTAGTAACAAATCTCGTTTCAAGACTACGTTTTCTTTCATTCCGTGTAAACGAAAAATGTCCGCACTGTTTGCGTTGCAGTGACATGCGCTTACACTACAGCAAGATGAACCATCTTGCTGAAGCGGTCTACAAAGACCACGATTCAGTTTTCCGACTGTTGTCGGGCAGATGTCCGAAGATGGAGTCCATCAAAATGGACTTCCAACACTCTGTCGGGACCGGCAAGGATTGGATAGGAGACTGCGCAGGTTGCGCAGGCTTTACGCGCTGACAAATCTCGCAAGCGCGTACGTACTTCCGTACCCATTTATACTGGCTCCTCCAGTAGAAATCTTGTGCGAGAGAAGCGTATGTCTTCTCTCGACCTTGATGCCCCGAGATCGGTGCATCATGATACTCAAACAATATTTGGTTTTTACGATCGTCGACATTTGGACCGACGATGCGACTAACATCTTGGTGGTCTGTGGTGTAAAACAACAGACCATCATGCAATCGGTAACGATGCACCCAAGCGTGAAAGAACTCTGGGAGTTCATCGCGTTTCCGATCAGATTGATTACTTAAGTGATCAATCAACAGAAGGATTTCCTCGTCTGTTTTGTACGCTCGTCGTAGTTGTCGTACGAGAGATGACGACAGAGTAGTGCAACTAGGTTTTCTGACAGATTTTTTATTCTTTTAGTCAAACTGGACGATACAACTAATACATGTATAACGACGGATAAGTACTTTTTGTCTATGATGCTTGCGCTAATGCCTTTGGTAACGGACGGTTATGTCTCGTAATCAGTCCAACGTGATAGCGCACCCGCTATCACGTTCAACTTTTCCGTTTGTAATCAACCGTGAAGTTGTACTCTGCAAAGAATGACAGTTATCGTGTCATTCTTTGGTAAATGTGTGGGGAATTCATAGCCGTGCGTAATGACGCATGGTCCGTGTAAACCTCAAACGGTCTATCGCCTAAGAGATAGATCCGAAACTTAGCCAGTGCATACTTCATGGCGAGGCGTTCCATGTCATACACTGGATAGTTATTCTCTGCTGGGCGCAACTGCCGTAACTGGTAATAGATTACGCGATCACGATCGTCGCAATTGCGCTGCATCAAGGCACAGCCGATTGCGAAATCGCTCGCGTGGCAAACGACATGAAACGGTCGCTCGGTATCGGCTATAGCCAAGAAATGCGCCTCAGTCAAGCTTTGCTTGACTACATCAAAAGCTTCCTGGCATTGGGTATCCCAATGCCACTCGACATCTTCCTTAAGTAATTGAAAAAGACGTCTAATAAGACCAGCATAATTGCACGAGTACTTGTGCAAATATGTTGCCAACCCAAGGAAATTTCGAAGTTCCTTGACACTGTTTGGCGTAGGTCATTCAACAATCACCGTGATCTTCTCTGGATCAGGGCGCACCCTGTTCTTGCCTACGAAACAGCCATAAACGGGTATTTCAGGTGCACCGAAGGAGTACTTCTTCAAGTTGGCATAGAGCTTTTGTTTACGCATAAGCTCTAACACCGTATGTAGATGTTCTTTATAAACATTTACTTCGCTTTTACCGTGTTCAGCCTTGCTGTGGGTGAGCACATCGTCGAAGTTGCTCAGTGCGAATTCTCGCACCGGGCGCAATAGATGCGTGACGCATCTATTGAAGGTGGCAGGGGAATTTCGAAGCCCCTGCGGCATTACAAGCACTCCCAAAGCTTACCGCTTGGGGTGTATTGCGTGAGAGGGATATCCTTCTCACGATAAGAATTTGGTAGAAACATCCTTAATCGAGAGCACTGAAAACGGTTCTCCGCTCATGCCATTTAAAATGACATCTTTCCGCGGTATCGGCGTCTGCGCCGGTAAGTGACTGCGTTCAGCTTATTGAAAGCATGAACGATTCTCCACCCACCAGTGGATTTCTTTACGCAAAAGGTGGGACTGGAGTGTGGCGAGGTAGACTCCCACACATGTCCCGCCTTCGACGAGTTTCTAAGAACTCGTCGATCGCTTTAACTTGGTCACGCGGTAATGTCCATTACCGCGTGACACAGTACTTCGTGCCTGGCACGAGATCGATTTCATGTCGAGTTCCCTTATAGTTAAGGAGCCCGCATGGTGCTTCTACTAGGAATACGTCAGCGTATCCCCAAAGTACCTCATATCAAGGGGAGTTCAATTTAAACGACTCCAAGCTCTGCGCCTCAAAGCGCTGAACTTTTGTTTGGAACAATCTTGTTTGCCGTGCGTTTTATCGGTGGATAGTTGTTCATGAATATCCACTGCATCATCTGTTGCAATGATGACACAGTTCTGTTCGATCTGATAATCGTGCAAATTCTTCTTCCATCTTAGAGTTGAGAGAGCCATCACCTCCGAACCTAATTTCGGGGATTGTCGAGTGTGGGAGACTGAGTATCTAATCCAGTCTCTGTCTGCGTCAAAACGTTTATCGTCTCGATGGACTCGTCGTCATGATCAAACGCGCTCGTGTGATCGCTTGACACGGTGACCGTTATCACTTGTGCGCAAGTCCTCTTTCGTCATGGTGGCCACTGCCAACCATGGAGTCTTGTTGCTCACGTCTACTCTCAGTCGTGAGCTCATCATCACGGAAATTATTTTCACCCGTGTTGATGCATTCGTTCTCACAGTGGGTACTTCCCATCGTGGATTAATCTTCCGCACGATGACCGTCGTCGATCGTGGATAATTCAACACGGGGGTGTTTGTCACCCGTGTTGAACACATCTTCAACACGCAACGGCTCTTCTGTTGCGTGTGTAAGTCTCACTGGACTCTTATCAGCGGATGTTCCTTCCGCTGATAGTGTCAGATCAGACCTGGTGGTGCCATCGCTATCCGCCGGACTGTCTGACGCTGCGGTTGTATCGTTTGATACAGCCGGATTATTCACAGGGTGTCCGCCGCAGTCGATCATCAGGTTAATCCAGTCGATCGTTGGTTTATGCTTGGACATCCAACGGATGTCCAAGATCACGTCGAATTTGTCGTCTTAATCGAGGACGATAGATTCGTCCTCGAACGACAGTTGTGGTGAAGCGATTCAACAAAATCAGGAATAAGTGGACCACACATTGCTGTTGATTGGTGGCGATGGGAACACCCATCAAGATGAGACCGTTGATGGGTGGGACAGGCTGATTCCATTCAGGAGGACATATGGTTGACAACGGGCCATCGTAAATATGGAGAAATAAGAGGATACCGTTATCGCGCCTGGTCCCTGATATTAACGGACTGGCGAATATCACGGTCTGATCTGGATATTGAGCGCTGGATTGAGCCCGTGCGAACATGCGGGACCAGGTCGGCCGAGACAACATGATGGGCAGCATCAATGATGGTGTGGTATATCCGGAACAGCAGAACCCGGTCATTGGAGTGGGTCATGGATGACCCAGATGTTGAAGTTAAATGGGATAATGGAAATCCCGGTCTGATCGGTCGAATAACTTGACCCCGCCCTAGGGTATGATGATCAGGTATATGACAGAGCTTGATATGTGAAGTGGTAAGCTGTATGAGCCTTACCGAACTGGGATAAGCAATAACGGTCGATGGATCCACCCGGAATCAGCATAAAGAGATCTGATCGGGTCCAATTTCAAGAGAAGTGCTGAGTCGGTACGACCCTTGCGGTCCAACATACAATGGAGGTCGAAAATAGGGTTGAGTGAGCGGGCGATGTCGATTTTTTGTTGATCACGGTGCTAATCGCCCTGATCACTTTGCTGATCACCCTGATCACTGTGCTGATCACTGTGTTGATCACGAGCCAATTCTGATCAGCCCCGAATCAGTTTCCAGGTGTGGAGGGAGAAGGAGTTTCAGTCAAGATCAGGTTGGCACGGGGCGAACAGTGCCTGATATACGGATCCCGAACTGGTCCTATGCTGATTTCCGAGGAACCAGCGTGAAGATTGCCAGAGAGTTTGGTCATGTTCGGTCCAGAAGTGGTACGGATAAGGTTGTAGATGCGTCGAAGATGTGTTTATGGTGGTACTGGAGCAGCTGTGTGACGAAATGGGCAAGATGCAAGCATGAGGTAGGTCACATAAGTTGGTGTATGGTACATTAGGTATTGGATATTGCATATATAATAACAAGTTTTGATTTACCCCCTAAACAAAGAGTCGCCCCGCCACGTGTCGCGGTCATTGGGAGCACAGGGTTAACTAGGCCCCTGTAGCTCAACTTAATTTCCGGTTAAGATGCACATAGTCGAATTTTGGCTTACCGGAAGGGCCCCGACGGGTTTTGTTTAGGTTTTCAATCCTCACCCCCTCACACATACGTGTTTAGAAAACGTTATATCAATTGGAAAGGTTTCGTGGAGATAACGTTTGTGGTTTACTGTGGAATCGTGGTTTTATCGTGGTTTTCGTGGTTCTCGTTATCTCTCGTTTTTATTGGCTGGCCTGATCGGACGAAGTTTCCCGATAGCGCCTTTAGATACTTTAACTAAGTATCGACAACCCTGACTCGTTCTCCGGTGAAGATTCCCACCCGAGAACACCCCCGTCTCGAGAAAGTCATCTCATCCGAATCGCCCTTCTCATCTAAGAGTCCACCTGAGTGAGTGTAACCACCGAAGATCAATGAGCACACAAGGTGAGATGAAGCTAAATATGAATTCTATCGTACATGACGACCGGGCACAAGACCGGAGGATCGAATCAGTCATCATAGTGATGATTCATCCGATCCTGATGCCGATCAGGATCAACGGAGTACCCCCTCCGATAGTTGGTCGTTCGGGCTAGTGGGTATCCGAATTCCACCCAAGACTTCCGTTCTGGAACAGGAAATCGGCTCCACCACAATGGTGCGCGTGCCCGGATCACTTGGTGACTCAAGATATCACCGTGATTCATTTGATGATGAAAAAGATGTGAAAATCAAAGTGGAGGAAATTTTTTCGTATCGCCTCCGATATGCTGTCCAAATTTAAAGGAAGCGATGGTCGACCTGGTCCGGTGGAGTTCCAGGTCGAAATTGAAGATGAAACAAATCCCCATAAGGCTCCGATTGGAGCCGATCCGGGTTATAGTAAAATTAACTATAATCTGTGAAAGGATCGGGGTGCTGATCTCGATCCTATGCATAAAAAGAAAATTGAAAAAGAGAAAAAAGACAGGGGGGCGGATCAGTATGATCCACCTAAAAAAAATTTGAAACCAAAACCGAAGATTTCCGAAGAAGATGAAAAGAAGACCGAACCAGCTGAAAAGACCACGGTTCAGAATGTAGAACGTTTGTTTTACCTTCGGGAGTTTCACAAATTCCTAGCTACCAACCGGGTGATGAAGACTATAAAACCCAAGATCATCGGGAAGCTTGAAGGTCGAGCGACTAGGCCGGTTATCACAGGTAGCCAACTCGACCTGATCAGCAATCCCCTGGTCCAGATCGACGAAGTTGGTTTCACTACTGGTGCGTTCGACACAAATATGCTGTTCGACCTAGACCAAGGGACGATCAGAGAAGCTATGATAACGCTGTACGATCACTTTGCCTCGTTCCTCGGAGCGAACCCCGTGGTCCAGTCGCCGCCGGCTGATCCTTCACACCGATCACAGTTGGTTGAATTTCCTATGGATATTGAATCAATATATCAATCATCATCACGGTCTGGAGCGGATTCTACTGATTCCTCGGTTGGAGTGACGCGTATGCGCGTATGACATTGGGCCTGAAAGGGATCAAACAGATTGACTCCAAGATCGAGTCGCAGAACAGGAAAAGGAAGCCTGATCGGGTCGAGTCGGGTCAGCCGACAGTTTTGATGATGCTCAGAAAGTTGCACAAAACAACCGGACTCCCAACAATAACCCTACCGGCATACCGGAAGTTTCAGAGCAAATGAGAACCATGTTTACGACTATGACGATCCGTTTCGTAGGAGAACAATACGGATTACCTCAGTGTGCACCTGGACAAGGGCAACCATGTCTATCGATACCAAATATGAACCAATCGACGACCAAAGAAAACCTGTAGATGTGGATATGGAATCAGTTCGATCAGCCGGAATTGTCCGATCGATATGTCATAGCAGTCATCAATACCGACTCCATAAATCACCCCCACGTCGTGATGTGGATACGGAATCAGATGGGGATATCTGTAATGGCATTACATAAGTGATATTTAAGTTGAAATATCACAGTTCAATTTCAGACTTAATGTCTGAAATGCGAATATTGGATATATAAGTTGTTATAGTCCATCTTGAGATGACTGATACAATTATCGAATCTAACAAGTAATCTAATGATAAAGATATCATTAGATCAGTTTTATACTACATGTTACTATGATTAGTCTAGGTCTAATTGTACTAGTTAGCTCTTAACCACTCATAAATATATTAACTCTTAAAGTTACCTTCTTCTAGACACGTGGCCTTAGGTTTATACTTCCTCTGTCCAGAAATATAAGGCCGCGCCTATAGTTAAGCGTGTCCAGGAATATAAGGCCGAATTGGTTTTAAGTACGATTTCATATATAAATTCATAGATACTTCGCTAAGGTCCGATTTTTGGTTAAATTAAAAAGGCAAATAAGTGCGATGGTTTGCGCGAGCGGCGCGACGAATTCCGCATCAACGCGTAATTTTTGGCCACTGCGACCACGACGACCGCTCGCGCAATCGTTAATTGTACCTACATTGATCTTGACGCGGGCTCATGCCCAAAAACGACGTATCTAGCGCTGAGAAAGTTAAATATTAGAGTAAGATCCTTAGTCACACCGTTAGACAGCAGAAATATTACGCATTCTTAGAACATATAAGCGAGTACCTTCTTGCTCTAGGCCGCTGGCGACTTTTTGCGGTGCTTGCGGTGTTACGGATACGTCTGCGTCATTTTGAGAGCGCGGACCCCATGGAGTGTCCGACTTTAAAGGTCATATCTCGAAAACCGCTGAGCCGATTTGAATAAAACAAAAACTCCTCCAATCAGCATGGACTAACAATTCAAAACGTCCAATCAGCTAGCCTCAAATAACCTCTCCCTGCTTAAAAATGAATTTTAGAAAAAAAACGGCCTTATATTTCTGGACAGAGGAAGTATATATTAATATATATAGACTTAAGTGACTAATTAATTAATTAATTAGCCTACCCTTTAGTTTATCTTAAATAAACTAATGAGGACCAAATTACATTTGGTCCCAACTAATTGCACGCGTTCCCCACGCAATTCTTACAGTGTAAGCCAAGTAACCGCTAGCCTGTACACCTGGGTAGCACTCTGTTGGTCCGTCTGAACGACCACTGTTGACGCGTTCCGCTATTAAACTGCGGAACGAAGGGTTTAGAGCGCCGGCGGTCTAGTGACGGCAAGCGATCTGAGCGTGAGCGAACAGTCGCGCGATGATTTAGTTTAGGGAAAATTCCTAACTTCACAGGGAACTGTGCACCACTGTGATAGAGAAGTAAATCCGGGACCATAGTCCCGAGATTCACCTCCATTCTCCGGGGTTAAAACCCGGAGCTAGCCTTCGATACGTACCGCGTTTCAAAAGGATGTATGGTTGATCATCGAGGGCGTTCCGCAATGTCCCACGGTAGCAACCTACAACCCCACATCTAGTGCGAGCGTTGAAGTGGTAAAGGCGCGGATTCCGCCCTTTACTGGCGAAGGGGGTGAACCCCTTTGTAGATGGTTCGCAGAGGTGGAAGATGCCATCTCTGCGCAAAAGATTGTGGTCCCACGTTCACAAGCTTACTTCGCCACCACATGCCTAGGCGGTCGCGCCCACTATAGATCTGCGTTCATGACGTATCAAGATTTGAAAGCTGAGCTGAAGATCAGCTTCGAATCTCCAGAAATGGAGCTTAGCTACCGCGAAGAGTTGATGGAGCTCAAGCAGGGCAAGCTGAGCCTACATGCGTACGCTCAGAAAATACAATATTTGTTATCAAATATTGTATACGAGCCGGTGCCCCCTGCCATGCAGGTCACCGCCTTTATGAAGGGACTGAATGACGGTCCCATCAAACAGAGTCTTTATCGGGTTCCCCCAAAGACTCTGAGGGATGCTATAGACCAAAGCATCCGAGAGGAATTCAGCATGCGTTCATCAGCAGCGCATGCTGGGGTTAGTCGAAGGGCTCAACAGCCTTTCGACTTTAACATGCCGCCAGTGCAGCATGTTAACCATAACAATTTCTCAAACAGACGAAGTTCACACTTCGTCCCGAGACACCAAAACCCGCGCCAGGGCGCGGGCGGAGGAGGTCCAGAACCGATGAACCTATCGGTTGCAGTTGCCTCGACACCGAGGCAACCGAAAAAAAAGAAGTTTCTTCGCTGCAATAAATGCGCGAAGATGGGCCATTACGCCAATGAATGCATGAAGCCGCGGCCGGCGCCACGCAGTCAGCGGACTGGACAGTCCGCTGGTAAGCGACAGCAACAGGGGCAACCCTCTGTTGATGAAAAAAACTTCAACAACCAGTAGGGGCGGGGCGCCCTACTGGACGGATTATCTCACATGCCGACATCGGGCATGTGAGGATAATAGCCCCAGACGGGACTATGTCCTGTCAACATGTGCAGGGTGAAGAGAAACCTCTCATCACCCTGGAGGTTAAGCCGCATGGAAACGATGTCCCCATGCGTGCTCTGTTTGACACAGGAGCGTCAAACAATTTCATTAGAACCGAGGCTCTAACGTCGTTGAACTTCGTGGAGATTGAATCTCCACGAAGCATGTTGTCAGTCCGGTTAGCAACAGGTGCAACCGTGACTATACCAAAGCGTGTGATTCGCACACGCTTCGAGTTAGACGAACTGTCGTTCGAGGACGAATACATCGTCCTCGACCTTGACGACAAGTTCGATGTAATCTTGGGCATCCCTTGGATGTCCAAGCATCAACCAACGATCGACTGGGTTAACCGGTCGATCGACTGCGGCGGTCCCACAGGATCTGATCACCCTGTGAGTAACCCGGCTGTATCTAATGATACAACCGCAGAGTCAGACAGTCTGGTGGGTAGCGATGGCACCACCAGGTCTGATCCGACTAGATCAGCGGATGGTACACCCGCTGACCAAAGTCCAGAGGGACTTACACACGCAACGAACGAGTCGTTGCGTGTCAGTAATGTGTGCAACACGGGTAAAAACACCCCCGAGTTGAAGTTACTACTACGACCGATGACGGTCGTGGTATAGAGAATTTACACACCGTGGGAAACACCCACCATGAAAATAATGAAACCATCACGGAAGTAAATGACTTCCGTGTCGAAAATGAAGAAATCACGACTGAGGGCAGTCGTGAGTGCATGCATACCATGGTAGACAGTGGTCACCATGAAGAGAATGCCTTGTGCACGAGTGATAATCACCGTGCAACAGATCAGGCAACAGATCAGACGAGTGCGTCTGATCTCGCAGCTGTGTCCGTCGAGACGATCAACGTCTTGACGCAGACAGAGACTGGATTAGCTACCAAGTCTCTCACACTCGACAACCCTCCGAACTTAAGTTCAGAGGTAATGGCCCTTCCAGCCTTGAGCTGGAAGAAGTTCGTAAAGAACTTGCGCAATGATCAGATCGAACAGATCTGCATCATTGTCGCATCTGATGAGGTTGTGGATATTCGTGAACGAATATCCACTTTACAATTAGAAGGCATTGGGAACGAACCCGTTCCCAATGAAAAGACCAAACTTCAGCGCTTTGAAGCGCAGAGCTGGGAGTCGCTTAAGGCGACTTCCCCGTACTACGAGGTACTTTGGGAATACGCTGACGTATTACCAGAAGAAGTACCTTGTGAGCTCCCTAAAGATAAGGGAACTAGGCACGAGATTGATCTCGTGTCTGGCACGAAGTACTGTGTCACGCGGCAATGGCCATTGCCGCGTGACCAGGCCAAAGCGATCGACGAGTTCTTTGAAACTCGTCGTAAGGCGGGACATGTGCGGGAGTCTACCTCACCGCACTCCAGTCCCACATTTTGTGTGAAGAAATCCACTGGTGGGTGGAGAATCGTTCATGCTTTTAATAAGCTGAACGCAGCCACGGTACCGGCGCAGACGCCGATACCGCGGAAAAATGTCATCATTGATGACATGAGCGGGAGCACCGTTTTCAGTGCTCTCAATTGAGGGATGGTTTCTACCAAATCCTCATGCGTGAGAAGGATATCCCTCTCACGGCTGTAAGCACCCCAAGCGATATGCTTTGGGAGTGGCTTGTAATGCCGCAGGGGCTTCGAAATGCCCCTGCCACATTCAATAGATGCGACACGCATCTATTTCGCCCGGTGCGAGAATTCGCACCGAGCTACTTCGACGACGTGTTCATCCATAGTAAGGCTGAAGATGGTAAGACTGATGTAGATGTTCATAGAGAACATCTACGTCAGGTAATTAGAGCTTATGCTTACGCATAAGCTCTATGCAAATTTAAAGAAGTGCACTTTTGGTGCACCTGAGATACCCGTTCTTGGCTGATTTGTAGGTAAGAACGGGGTGCGCCCTGATCCGGAAAAGATCAGGGTGATCGTTGAATGGCCTACGCCAAACAACGTCAAAGAACTTCGAAAGTTCCTTGGGTTGGCGACATACTTGCACAAATATTCGTGCAATTATGCCGGTTTAATTCGACCTCTTTCTCAATTACTTTAGAAAGATGTCGAATGACACTAGGATACACAGTGCCAAGATGCATTTGATGAAGTCAAGCGTAGCTTGACTGAAGCTCCCGTCTTGGCAATAGCCGATAACGAGCGACCGTTTCACGTCGTTTACGACGCGAGCGACATCGCCATCGGCTGCGCCTTGATGCAGCGCGATCACGATGATCGTAATCGCGTCATATTCTATCAACCGCATCAGTTGCGCCCAGCCGAGCGCAACTATCCAGTGCATGACAAGGAACTCCTTGCCATGAAATATGCACTGGCAAAGTTTCGGATCTATCTCTTAGGAGATAGACCGTTTGTGGTTTACACGGACCATGCGTCGTTACGCACGGCCGTGAATTCACCACACATCTCTCAAAGAAGGGCACGTTGGATGTCATTCTCTGCCGAATACAACTTCACGTTGAATACAAACCGGGAAAGTTGAACGTGATAGCGGATGCGCTATCACGACGCCCCGATTACCAGACGAAACCGTCCGTAACCGAGGCAACCAGTGCAAACGCAATACGTTGCACTGCTCTGTCGTCGTCACTCGTACGACAAGTACGTCAAGCGTACGAAACAGACGAGGAAACTCGCCTGCTGATTGATTACCTCAGTAATCAATCTGATAAGAAGCGCAAGGAACTTCCAGAGTTCCTTCGCGCATGCGTGCATCGTTATCAATTGCACGATGGTCTGTTGCTTTATAGCACAGACCAAGATGATGTAAGTCGCATCGTCGTTCCAAACGACGATGATCTCAAACATCAAATTTTGTTTGAGTACCATGATGCACCGATTTCGGGGCATCAAGGTCGAGAGAAGACGTATGCTTCTCTCGCACGCGATTTCTACTGGCATAACCAGTATAAATGGGTACGCAAGTACGTACGCGCTTGCAAGATATGCCAGCGCGTCAAGCCTGCGCACTCTGCGCAGGCTCCCCTCCAATCTCTGCCGGCTCCGACAGAGTGTTGGAAGTCCATTTCCATGGACTTCATCTTTGGTCTTCCGGCTGATCACAGTCGGAAAACAGGAATAGTGGTCTTTGTGGACCGCTTCAGCAAGATGGTTCATCTTGCTGCAGTGTCAGCGAATGTCACCGCTGCGCAAACGGCGCGGATATCCGTTGACACGGTATTCCGTTTACACGGAATGCCGGAAAACATAATCTCGGATCGAGATCCGATATTCACAGGACGTTTCTGGCAAGGAACGTTCTCGTTATTGGACACGCAGTTGAAGATGTCAACTTCGGACCATCCGAAAACGGATAAGAAAACTGAACGCGCTAACCGCGTTTCTCGGAGCCATGCTGCGTTCATACGCGCATGCCTTCGAGCAGTGGAGTGACTTTTTGCCTCTCACTGAGTTTGCACTAAATAACTCGGTGCATGCTTCTACTAAGTATACACCGTTCTACGTGGATGCCTTAAGGCATCCACGAACCCCAGCTTAACTTGGCGGTACGCCAAATCTAAGTGGGGGAGGTCCCGCTCAAATTTTGAGCGAGTCGATGCGCAAGTTGTAGCCGCAACTTGCGATGAGACTGACGAGTATTCTACTGTTAACACAGTAGAAACTCAAGCAGCTTCAGGTACTGAATCTGCTTACGCGGAATATGTGTCTGCAGCAATGGCTGCAGACAATGAAAACAACACACCTACTGCTAATAAAGCAGTAGATGAATTGGTATTACAGCGCCATGCTGTAATACGCTATGTAAAAAGACGCACTTGCTTCTGCTTTTGACAAGCAGAAGCAGAATGCGGACAGAAATGGAAGGAAGAATTCAAATTCCTTTCAAAAAGGTGAATTAGTATTGTTATCAACACTTAATTTGCCTACATATGCAATTAGCAACTTCCCTACACGGAAGTTGCTCCCTAAGTTCATTGGACCTTCCAAGGTCCGAAGCGTTAAGGGGAATGCCTATACATTAGACATTCCCGAGGCCATGCGCCTCCACCCAACGTTTTATGTTGGGAGGATCAAGCCGTACCGATCATCTACGTCTTCGGACGAGACGCATCGCCTCGGCGAATGCCGTGTTTCTTCAAAAGAGACTAGTTATCGGTCTCCAACCGATTGTGAGAAGTCTGGAGAGTTTCCATCTCCGACTTTAGTCGATCAATCTCGACAATCAGAAGATCATTCTTCTGCTGCATCGCGAGATGAGCGCTCAAAATGTCGCGAATCTCGTCGCGATGAGTACGATACGTCCTCATCGAGTGCGACATATCGGCGCTCAGGGCGTTACAATGCCTCTCGAGCTTGCGGAGCTGTGAACCATGCTCCGCAACAACAACACCGAGGGAAATTCCAACCCCCGCCGCCCCTGATTGATAAAC